>JAKCPI010021038.1:0-15980 GCA_023213315.1 Euborellia annulipes
ATTTTCAATATGTAAAATTGATTTGTGTGGGAAAATATTTATATTTTATTACCATGACAACCATTTCGCCTATATTTTCTATGGAGTACAAGAGTAAAGTGGTCTTTCAATGGCAAAATGAGGATAAACATTTTAAAGAGAATCTAAAAAATAATTGATTTTTGAATTTAAAAAAAAAATCGTTGGAGTGAATTTAGAGAAAATAAAAAAAAAACTGAAAAAGTGCATCAGTAAAGTACTAGTACTCTTTGGTCGATTTTGATTAAAAGCTTCGTGTCATGTCCCAGGGGGGTGCCTAACTTAAATATAATATTTCAGCCTCCTAGCTCTTTTCGTTCTTGAGATATTTTGTTCACTGACAGACAGACACACAGACAGACAGACCATGTCGCGAAAACCACTTTTTTGGATTCAGGGGACCTCAAAACGTGAAGATCCATCAAAATCTCAACATCGAATTTTTGACATGAATCCAATACTTTCTATCTATATATTAACATAAATAGAGGTAAGAGAAAGTAAAAGCATCATTAGATATAAAATTATCTTTTACCTTCAATATATGGACCCTGTTACGCATTAGTGTGTCAAGCGCCAGCTACCGAAATTTAAGAAAATTAAAGTTTTTCTGATTTATATTGTTTTGATTAGATTATATATAATTTTTTTTTTGTCATTTGTGCAAGTGACATTAAATATAAAGCTGGTAAAATGTCTTTATGCGTGTATGACTTTTTGCCAGCTCTGAGGATGGTTCAGCCGAATCGTCAGATGTTCAAATTAAAATAAATAGATAAAAAAAACTGCAATTTTCTCATTTGTTGCTTTCATTAATAATTATAATAGTATAGGACTTTCTCTTACCTATGTATGACATATATGTATAAAATCTCAACCTCTCATAGGCCATATAGGTAAAAGAAAATAATTAAATAGGTTGAATTTTAAGTTGAAACTTTTTTCAGTCATTGCTCAAATAGACTGTCGCTATGCCAGTCAAACATCGTGTCCGATATCAAATTTGCGAGATAAGTTTGTGTTTGTATGATTGGGCGAAATTGTGTCCCATCGATTTTGATTTTTTTTTTATAAAAACATTTTTGAAGATGATCTTGATAGTATATAAATAATAGATTTTGTATATTGTTTAATGAAAGAGGGTGATTGACTGAGAATTAATAAGTATGGGGGATGAGCAACAAAGAAGAGAGAGAGAGAGAGAGAGAGAGCAAGGGACCACCTTCCTTGATGACGGACGGCTTGTGTATGCCAATGAACCCTTGGCTTCAAGTCCCTCTCTCTCTCTCTCTCTCTCCAACAGGTGTGTCTGTCTTAATTCGTATATGAATGCACGGCGATTTATTCAGCAAATTTACCATCAGAATAGGCCCAAGTAATTTGAACCAGGCCAAAGAAAAATTACCGAATAAATCATTATTAGTCTCTGTCTGATAATAAATCAACAAAAAAATTGCTGCAAAAAAAAATCTTCATTGAAATTCAAATGAAGATTTTTTCTTATTTATAGGCCTAATATCAGATGATTATTATTTAGTTCAAAATTATTTAAAAAAATAAATAAATAAGGATAGAGCATTTTGAACTAAAACAAATCGGACCGGATGCTTCATATCTAGTCAACTAGCAAACTTCTCCGGAAGATAGCAAATCATCGATATGGTAAACAAGAACACGCTTAACCTCCGAGTTTTAGAGAAATTAGTTTTTTCATCTATCTATTAGAAGTTTTGTGAAGTTAGCAACTTAATAAAGGCATCATTTACATAAACATACTCAAAAAAAGCTAATTAATTTTTACTTCCTCTTACCTCTATATATGTTAATATATATAGAGAGAATGTATTGGATTCATGTCGAAAATTCGATGTCGAGATTTTGACGGATATACACGTTTTGAGGTCCCCTGAATCCAAAAAAGTGGTTTTCGCGACATGGTCTATCTGACTGTGTGTGTGTGTGTGTGTGTGTTCAATTTTAAGCATGAAGGAATTGAGCTATGAGGCTGAAATTTTATATTTAAATTAGGCAACTCCCTGGAGCGTGAAAATAAGCTTTTAATCAAAATTGGTCAAAGGGTACTAGTGGATGTACTTTTTCAGTTTTTTTCGATTTTCTCAAAATTCGTTGTAATGATTTTGATTAAAATTCATAAATCATCAATAAATTGATGTTTTATGGCTGTGGAGATTTACTCAGGATTCGCAGGGACTTTGCAGCCAGGAGAGCAGCAAGTAAAAGATATATTTTTGTACATATCAAAGTAAAAAGATATTGTATTTAATTGCAATGAATATTAAGATACCTAAGATCGTGTATAATTGACAATATTTGTAAGTACATCTAATATTTCTCGAATTTGTATTCTTATTGTAATTTAATATCAATTTTTCTTTTAATAAATGTTATGATCATAGGCCCTGATGAAGGTTGTGATTGGCGACCGAAACGTCGGCAAATAAAAATTAAATAAAAGATTTTTTATTTAATCTCCTAGCTGCAAAGTCCCTGCGAATTCATAAATCAATTATTTTTTATGTTAGCGAGGTGAATAGCTGAATTAGTAAAAAAAATAAAAGGCCGAGCAGCTAAGTTTATTTCTTTATTAGAGAACCCACAGCGACGTTTCGGTCGTCTATGCGACTGAACTCTAGTCATGAAGATGGTCCCATAGTCTACCGAAACTTCGGGTTCTCTAATAAAGAAATAAACTTAGCTCCTCGGCCTTTTATTTTTCTAGTAATTATTTTTTAGATGCTCTTTCAAATGTATATTCTCATTTTGTCATTGAAATCTTGGGGGGTAAAATTCGGGGGGGATATGGGAAAATAAATAAACAAATTTGGGAATTTTGCGGAATCAAAGTTTCATCGGGAAAAATTTGTTGGTGATGTTGTATATCTATATATGTATATGTGTTTGGGAAATGGGGGCCCCCCTATACCCCCTGTCTTCTGAAGACCACTTTAATCTTGTACTCCATAGGGAAGATAGGAGAAATGGTTGCCATGGTAACAAAATATAAATAGTTTCCCATGATTATAAATTTGACATCATGAATTCTAATATATTGGCGGAAACTAAATAAATCTCGACACAAAAAATTTGGTGTGACAAGCCCAGAACACACTTTCTCGGAAGGGAGGTTCCCTCTCAGTGATGCATTCTTCGAAAGGAATCGGTGTTGAGGGAGTCCCTCCTCAAACTAGGACATCCTCCATAGCATAGAAGAGGTTGGATATAAGGAACTGAGTGGAACCAGAAATAAGGATTAGTTCACTAGTTAGAATCAAACGCGGGAGGAGGAGTTAGAGATAGGAAATAGTGTAACTTCACGGGGTGCCGGTAGATGGCTACGGCGGGAGGCCAGGTGGGCTTGAGGTGATCTCCTCGGGTAAATAAACGGGAATCTCGAAAGGAATTTCAAAATAATAATAATAATCCTTCCTTCGGGGATGGGACTCGGATCGGATCAAGACAGACAGACAGACGGACACTACGTCACTCTATATATGGGTTCCTTTTAATTGAAAAGACCCTTAAAAAGGTTGTTTTGTTTTTTGATATTCTTCTTCTTCTTCTTCTTTCCTCGCCCCATTCCCGATATGTGGGGTTGGCGGCCCTTAATATTTTCCCTCCAACCGTAACATGCGACTGGAAGAAATAGTACAGGCCGGCCCGTTGCACGGTCTGACGCCTGTTGAAAAGAGGAAGGAAGAGATAGACAGACAAAGAAGTGAAGGACTGCCCAGCTCGGGCAGCTCGTGGTCGCCATCCACGTGCCCCACAAGATGTGGAGTCGCTGAGCGAATGTATTTTTTTTTTTTATATTAATTGCCTGAAACGAGTTGACTGAAAAATTGAATAAGAAAAGGCGAGGGTCCGCTGCAGGCGGGCTTGAGCCAGCTGAAGAGGGACCCAGTGAAGCGAAGCCTCCACCGAAGGCGGGCGGAGCGGCTAGTTTTCTAAAATCTTGTAAATAGACACAATATAAATTTACTGTATTTTTTCAATTACCGGTACCATTAAAAGAAAAATAAAATCGCTCTCTCGGTCGACACAAGAAAGTTTCAATATTTTGATCTTTTATCTAATGACAAAACATTTATTATTGATTATCAGCTAATGAACCTTAAACCCAAAACCGAAACGTTTTTCTTTAAGGAGGAGGAAAATAAAAAGACGAGAGTCATCATCATCATCATCATCATCATCATGGGTATTAATAACGGTAGTTTTCTAATTAATCGATAAGTGATTCCATTCCCCTCTCTCTCGCTACATTTGGTGCTCGCTTCCTGGTGGCAGGCGAAGTTTGCGCCCAAACAGGTAGCTAGTAAGCCGGAGCCACCGGAAACCGCTAATAGTTCCACTACTCCTTAACATCATCATCTCCCGCTAACGAGAGGATTTAATCTTAATGCCGTTGCCTCTTAAATCTGATAAAATATTTCTTTATTATAAGTTCGGTTGCTTCAGCTTTAGTCAACCAGCAAATTTATCCGACAAATTATTCATATTATAAACAAGAACACGCTTTGAGTTAAAAAAAATTGAGTTTTTTCACAGATAATTAGTTATTTAAGTTATATTGTGAAGTTATCAAGGCATCATTTATGAAAATTAAAAAAATCTGGTGTGACTGGCGCACAGCACACAACTTTCTCTTACCTTCGGTAATCGAAAGTTGTGTACTGTGCTTGTCACACCAGATTTTTTGTGTCGACATGTATTTAGTTTCCGACAGTAGGGTACAATTGAATTCAAGATGTAAAATTTATAAGTATGGGAAAATATTTATATTTTGATACCATGGCAACCATTTCTCCTATCTTTTCTATGGAGTACAAGAGTAAAGTGGTCTTCAGAAGATTTCAATCAGAAAATGAGAATATACATTTTATAGAGAATCTAAAAAATAATTGATTTTTGAATTTTAAAAAAAATCGTTGGAGCAAATTTTGAGAAAATCGAAAAAAACTGAAAAAGTGAATCAGTAAAGTGCTAGTACTTTTTGGTCGATTTTGTTCAAAAGCTTCGTGTCACGTCCCATGGGGGTGCCTAACTTAAATATAAAATTTCAACTTCCTAGCTCTTTTCGTTCTTGAGATATTTTGTTCACAGACACACAGACACACACACACACAGACACACACACAGACAGACAGACAGACCATGTCGCGAAAACCACTTTTTTGGATTCAGGGGACCTCAAAACGTGAAGATCCATCAAAATCTCGACATCGAATTTTTGACATGAATCCAATACTTTCTCTCTATATATATATTACATATATACATAGGTAAGAGAAAGTAATATATAGAGAGAGAAAGTATTGGATTCAGGTCAAAAATTCGATGTCTAGATTTTGATGGATCTTCACGTTTTGAGGTCCCCTGAATCCAAAAAAGTGGTTTTCGCGACATGGTCTGTCTGTCTGTGTGTGTGTGTGTCTGTCTGTGTGTGTGTGTCTGTGAACAAAATATCTCAAGAACAAAAAGAGCTAGGAAGTTGAAATTTTATATTTAAGTTAGGCACCCCCATGGGACGTGACACGAAGCTTTTGAACAAAATCAGCCAAAGAGTACTAGTACTTTACTGATGCACTTTTTCAGTTTTTTTCGATTTTCTCAAAATTTGCTCCAACGATTTTTTTTAAATTCAAAAATCAATTATTTTTTAGATTCTCTATAAAATGTATATTCTCATTTTGTGATTGAAATCTTCTGAAGACCACTTTACTCTTGTTCTTCATAGGAAAGATAGGAATTTCTCCTATGGTTGCTATGGTAACAAAATATAAATATTTTGCCATACTTATAAATTTTACATCTTGAAAATCGAATGTACCGTACTGTCGGAAACTAAATACATGTCGACACAAAAAATCTGGTGAGACAAGCACAGTACACAACTTTCGATTACCGAAGGTAAGAGAAAGTTGTGTGCTGTGCGCCAGTCACACCAGATTTTTATTTTAAACACTACGTTAAAATATTAAAGCCACCCTAACCCCACGGAGCTTGGTGTAGAGGTTAGCGTGCTAACCTCGTATACCAAACGTCGCGGGTTCGGACCCCAGGCAGTCCGATGATTTTAAGCCAATTGGATACCAAATGGCTTAAATAAGAATGCCTGGACCCCAAATATGTATATTAAATCAATAACGGTTATCGTGAATGTCTTAAATGGCCTGAGTTGCCGAAAAGACAGTGTGAATGTGTGTGTGAGTGTGAGTGTAAATGAGA
The DNA here is from genome assembly GCA_023213315.1 of Euborellia annulipes. NCBI lineage: Eukaryota > Metazoa > Arthropoda > Insecta > Dermaptera > Anisolabididae > Euborellia > Euborellia annulipes. The sequence continues at coordinate 6,268 of JAKCPI010021038.1, forward strand.
AAAAAGTGTGAATGTTTTTTATAAAAAAAAAGCCACCCTAGACATGGCATCAATTTTTAACACTATTCACTAAATGTTAACGCTTTCGCTTTAAAGTTGTTGTTTACAGAATAGCTATTTGAGTCAAGAAAGTGATTTTGAATAGCATTTTTTAACGCTGATTGTTTTTACACTACTTTTTAACACCTATTTGTTTATATTAAATTTTAACGCTTGTTTTTAGAGAATAAACCTGTATATGTTTTATTAATAAGTGTATTCATACCTTGGGTGTTTGTAAAATAACTCCAAAAGCTGAAAATGTATCATATAATAATTTTTCATCTACTTCAGGGTCTAAATTTCCTATTTGCTTCGACATCCAAGTTCTTTTGATGAGCTGACGCCTAAATAAAAAAATAAAAAAATAAAAAATTATATACTGTACCTGGTATGTAAATAAAAATGTAAGGAACGATGTAGCGTGCCAAGTAGTATATGTGAGGATAGAGGGAAGCAATGCAAGTTTAACTTGATGCGAAAAGACTCCGCAGTTATAGTCAAAAAGATAGCTAGATAATTAGAAGTGAAGTAACCGGCCTTTAATAAATAAATAACATCATATGACATGGATGAACAAATAAATCTTTGATGTTAATATCTTTTTTTGTGCAAAAGAATTGTAAACTCACAGATACAGACCGTTATTAAGATGTCTCTGTTTTTTTTTTTTTTTTTAGAAATCAGAACACTTTCGCTCACACACATTAAATGATTTTTCTGGGGATGAATTTCCTCTTTATTATTACTTTCTCTTACCTCTCACGTTTTGAGGTCCCCTGAATCCAAAAAAGTGGTTTTCGCGACATGGCCTGTCTGTCTGTCTGTCTGTCTATGAACAAAATATCTCAAGAACGAAAAGAGCTAGGAGGTTGAAATTTTATATTTAAGTTAGGCACCCCCATGGGACGTGACACGAAGCTTTTGAACAAAATCGACCAAAGAGTACTAGTACTTTACTGATGCACTTTTTCAGTTTTTTTTTCTATTTACAACGCTTTTATTAACTTGCTTTCCTGTTTTTCCGACAAATTTGCAAATCGAAATTTCGACCACTTCTACTTAAGCTAGAGCTTTGAAATTTTATACACGTATGTAACTCCCGTGACAATGCAATATTTGATGTGTCTCATCTTTGTAGGTGAATTAATTACAAAATGGCGGCCGATCAAAAAAAGTGGGGGTAAAATATTATAATCAAAATTTCTCCTATTTATAATTAAGTTAGAGTTTTGAGCATTGGCAGAGGTGTTAAATAGATTTTACTCTAAAAAATGTGCTATTCAAAATTATTAAAAATTCAAAAAATTCAAAATGGCGGCCAATTAATCACATTTCCATTGTTCGGTCCGACAAAGTTAGCGATTGAAATTACGACTAGTTCTACTTAACCTAGAGCTTTGAAATTTTATACTCATATGTAACTCCCGTGACAATGCAATATTTGATATGTCTAATCTTTGTAGGTGAATTAATTACAAAATGGCGGCCGATCAAAAAAAGTGGGGGTAAAACTTTATAATCAAAATTTCTCCTATTTATAATTAATTTAGAGTTTTGAGCATTGACAGAGGTGTTAAATAGACTTTACTCTACAAAATGTGCTATTCAAAATAATTAAAAATTAATTAAATTCAGATTAGCGGCCAATTAATCACATTTCCATTGTTCGGTCCGACAAAGTTAGCGATTGAAATTACGACCAGTTCTACTTAACCTAGAGCTTTGAAATTTTATACCCATATGTAACTCCCGTGACAATGCAATATTTGATATGTCTCATCTTTGTAAGTGAATTAATTACAAAATGGCGGCCGATCAAAAAAAGTGGGGGTAAAACTTTATAATCAAAATTTCTCCTATTTATAATTAATTTAGCGTTTTGAGCATTGACAGAGGTGTTAAATAGACTTTACTCTACAAAATGTGCTATTCAAAATAATTAAAAATTAATTAAATTAAGATTAGCGGCCAATTAATCACATTTCCATTGTTCGGTCCGACAAAGTTAGCGATTGAAATTACGACCAGTTCTACTTAACTTAGAGCTTTGAAATTTTATACACGTATGTAACTCCCGTGACAATGCAATATTTGATGTGTCTCATCTTTGTAGGTGAATTAATTACAAAATGGCGGCCGATCAAAAAAAAGTGGGGGTAAAACTTTATAATCAAAATTTCTCCTATTTATAATTAATTTAGAGTTTTGAGCATTGACAGAGGTGTTAAATAGACTTTACTCTACAAAATGTGCTATTCAAAATTATTAAAAATTCAAAAAATTCAAAATGGCGGCCAATTAATCAATTTCCATTGTTTGGTCCGACAAAGTTAGCGATCGAAATTACGACCAGTTCTAGTTAATCTAGAACTTTGAAATTTTATACACATATGTAACTCCCGTGACAATGCAATATTTGATGTGTCTCATCTTTGTAGGTCAATTAATTTCGGCCTATCACAAAAAAGAGGGGGTGAAATTTATAATCAAAAATTTCTCTTCTTTTAAAATACAAATTGTCTTATTGTATCGTGTATATGTATATAACTCATACGTATTAATATTTTATTACAAAAACTAAAAAGAGTTAAATAAAATAATATAAAAAAAAAATTTAAAAACAACGCTTTTATAAATGTACTAAAAAGAGAAAAATAATTATGTATAATTTCTTTAAAATTATATTAAAAATTAATATATGTTACTAAAACTAAAAGCGTTGGGCGCGCAAATTAACAATCTCTTGCAATTTGCATTGCAGAGGATCAACTAACCTTAATTCACCGATACTTGAATCAAAAAATAAAAATAAAATAAAATAATCTAACTAAAACATTTGAGTCACTTCAAACTGTTTTGCCTAACTACCCGCCAAGTCTATGGTATGAAAATGTATTCATAAAACATATAATAGGCCTATTTATACAATTAAAATTTGCAAATCCCGCGCCCAACGCTTTTAGTTTTAGTAACATATATTAATTTTTAATATAATTTTAAAGAAATTATACATAATTATTTTTCTCTTTTTAGTACATTTATAAAAGCGTTGTTTTTAAATTTTTTTTTATATTCTTTTTTCTCTAAATTCACTCTAACGATTTTTTTTTTAAATTCAAAAATCAATTATTTTTTAAATTCTCTATAAAATGTATATTCTCATTTTGTCATTGAAATCTCCTGAAGACCACTTTACTCTTGTACTCAATAGAAAAGATAGGAGATACGGTTGCCATGGTAACAAAATATAAATATTTTCGCATATAAATTTTACACCTTGAAAATCGAATGTACCGTACTGTCGGAAACTAAATATATGTCGACACGAAAAATCTGGTGTGACAAGCACGGAACACAACTTTTGATTACCGAAGGTAAGAGAAAGTTGTGTGCTGTGTGATTCACACCAGATTTTTTGTAGGCCTGTAATGAATTCTTAAAATATAAGATGTAATAATTACAAAAGATTAGATCAGATATGATCAAGTAGCACCATTGTCTCTTTTTATTATCCCCTGAATGGATGTTGTTTCTCCCATTTTATCACTTCTACATCTCTCTCTCTCTCTAAAAAAAAAACGACACACACACACACATCATGTTTGTGTTGTGATTTTTTATAACCTTTCGTTTTTGTGTAGTCCGTAAAGCTGGCATGACAAAAGATGATGGGATGCTCCTGCACACACAGCATCCCTCTCTCTCAGCCGTCGTGGGAAAATATTCTCACGGAGAGAGAGAGAGTAATTATGAAAATTCTTTAAATAAGTTTGTGAACAAATATCGTCGTTGTCGTCACCTTCCTCCTCTTTTTCCTTTCTTTGTTTGCCTTCTCTTTACTATAATTAATTTTAATTATTTATTTAAAACTAGCCGCGAAGCCCGCCTTCAACGTGCAAGTTGTCTTTTATTATTATTATTATTATTATGTGAAATTCATATCGGAATCCCTGTTTCTTTAACCGAGGTGCTTCGGTGCTCGAACCCAACCGACCTCTGCCCGTAGCCATCTACCGGCGACACTCGGTGAAGTTATAATATTTCCTATCTCTAACTCATTCATTTTTGGATAGTGAACTAATCATTATTTCTGGTTCTTTTTATCCAACCTCTTCTATGCTATGTCCTAGTCTGAGGAGAGACTCCCTCAGCTCCGAATGCATCATTGAGAGGGAACCTTCTTTACGTCCTTTCCACAGGACAGGATCTCACAGCAACTCCCTCTGCATTAGCTTCTGTGTTTGTGCCTAATGCTACGCTGGTTTCGAAGAATGGTGCCTTTTTCAGATTTCATTTCTTGCTTGCTCAATGAATTTCTTTGAATCGTCAGTTCATTATGTAGTAGGTGGTTTCAAAAAGACAGTTAAATTCTTAAATCTACCCCTGAATTTACTCTATCTTTCGACTATTTATATTTTAATAGTGAAAAATACCGATGGCAACCCCCAACCGAGCTTGGTATTGTTTAATTGCAACTCAGGATTCGCAGAGACTTTGCAGCCAGGATAGCCAGGACAGCTCGTATTTTCATTTTATCTACCTCATGATGTAGATAAAGTAGATTCATTTAACAAAAGAGTATGTTTATTTTTAGTAAAAGAATTAGATTTTTCGGTTTAACTGTGGTTTATTTGTAAAAATTACAACCTTTCGGCCACTCATTCTGTGGCGTTCTTCAGGTACAATTATTAAATATAATATAAATATAAATTGTATCTGAAGAAGGCCACAGAATGAGTGGCCGAAACGTTGTAATTTTTACAAATAAACCACAGTTAAACCGAAAATCTAATTCTTTTACTAATGATAACAACTGTGAAAGCCTAAACTCCAAAAAAAGTATGTTTATTTGTTGGCGGGCCAAGCGACTTCGGGAATCTAACTCAGGATCTCCAGCCTTTCCACCGGACTATCGACAGCAAGTGTTTATAACAACGTTGCAATTAATTTGATGTTTTATGGCTGTGGAGATTAACTCAGGATTCGCAGAGACTTTGCAGCCAGGATATTAAATAAAAAAATCTTTTATTTAATTTTTATTTGCCGACGTTTCGGTCGCCAATCACGACCTTCATCAGGGCAAATATTGTCAATGATACACGATCTTAGGTATTTTAATATTCATTGCAATTAAATACAATTTCTTTTTTACTTTGATATGTACAAAAAAATCCTTTACTTGCTACTCAAATGATCATTTGAATCAGAGACCTCCGAGTAGCAAGTAAAGGATAATATTTTTGTACATATCAAAGTAAAAAGAAATTGTATTTAATTGCAATGAATATCAAAATACCTAAGATCGTGTATAATTGACAATATTTACCCTGATGAAGGTCGTGATTGGCGACCGAAACGTCGGCAAATAAAAATTAAATAAAAGATTTTTTTATTTAATATCCTGGCTGCAAAGTCCCTGCGAATCCTGAGTAAATCTCCACAGCCATAAAACATCAAATTAATTGCAACGTTGTTATAAACACTTGCTGTCGATAGTCCGGTGGAAAGGCTGGAGATCCTGAGTTAGATTCCCGAAGTCGCTTGGCCCGCCAACAAATAAACATGCTCTTTTGTTGAATGAATTTACTTTGTCTACATCATGAGATAGATAAAATGAAAATACGAGTAATTTCCTAGGCTGGTGTTAAAAATTTCTACGTTAAATAATTCTTTCTTTATTATTTTGCCAAGTGTTTTTTTTGGGAGAGGGTGTACCTCAATCCCCCCCCCGAAAGACCTAAAAAAACTTTTTTTTTTTATAACCACCACGAAAATAAAAGATTGTCTCCCTTTGACTGAGAGGTTTTACCCTTTAATTTCTCACGAGATGCTGCCTTCTTATAACATCATCATCATCATGTGTTGGACTTTCACTGATGCTATACAAAGAGACCCTGGACCTTTTCCTCCGAGGCCCTTTTATCTCCATACCTGGTGATTCATACACACACACCTTGAATCGGGTGGATTCGACATTGAAAAGATTATTTTTTTTATTGTCTTTTACCTGGTGGTGATAGTGATCATCATCACGTCTAATTTCAGGAAGTGAACAATTCATGATTTAACAACAACATAAAGTGAAGCTGCTCTCTGGAATAATTATTTTTTAAAAAAACATTTACACCTTGTTTTATATATTGTTATTAGATACACATTCCGGTATTTTTATTAAATATAATTAACGAAAGATCATAATCAAGAAATAATTTGTAAGGTGACGCAAAATGTAGAATAATTTCTCTAAAAATAATCGATTATTTAAAAACAAACACTGGTTACTTAAGGGGGTTCAGGAGTGACGTCTAAACGTACTTAAAAAAAAAAAAAAAAAAAAAAAAACAGACTATTATAAGGAATTTTTCAATGCGGTTTTTTAAATGAATCAAATTCATAAGAGTTTATTGGGACATCGAGCTATAATCTTTTTTAATGAGCGCAACCAGGTGCGACACCACTGAGAATACACGTAAGCATATGGAGCATATCTCAACTTGGTGTCGGATTGGTTGCTCCACAAATTTGCTTGCGCCACCATTGGCCGTGCAGTGTCCGTGGAAGATCCTACTGGTGTCTCCACCGCTGTGGTGGCGCCACCAGTCAAATGTATAGAATTATAAGGACCTGTTTTTCCGTGCGTTTTCATCACGAGTTTCTTACAGAAAGATTTATCATAGAAATTCAGAGCAGATATTTACTTTGGGATACTTCATCAAACGAATGACGCGATTGACATCCCCACATAGTTAAAAAAATTTGTTAGGATACTTTCCCCAATCATCGTACAAAGGTTGTAAATACTCCAGTTATCAAACGATCGCCAACAAAAAGGATGTATCCAAAATTTCCTCTTTTTCTCCAGCATGCTTCGTCGCACATGTAAGAGCAGTGCTACCTCTTCAACGTCCATATTGCAAATTAAATTTGAGATCAGATTTTTAAAAATGAGCAGCACTGCTTGTGTGTCTCTCTTGGTTGCCTGATTGGTTGATTGGTTTGGTTGCTGGGGTAACCACGGTGTCCCCCACTGGTTGCGCCACCGTGGTGTCCCAGTGTGATACCGGCCTAACTCAAAAAGAGACATTCACAATAAATTCAATCATCCTATCATAGCGCATAACAGATTTTTACTTTCTCTTACCTATGTATATATGTAATATATATATAGAGAGAAAGTATTGGATTCATGTCAAAAATTCGATGTCGAGATTTTGATGGGATCTTCACGTTTTGAGGTCCCCTGAATCCAAAAAAGTGGTTTTCGCGACATGGTCTGTCTGTGTGTGTGTGTGTGTGTGTGTGGTGGGTGTGTTCAATTTTAAGCATGAAGGAATTGAGCTAGGAGTTTGAAATTTTATAATTAAGTTAAACACCCCCCGGGACCGGAAAAATAAGCTTTTTAATCGAAATCGGCCAAAGAGTACTAGTACTTTACTGTACTTTTTTTCAGTTTTTCGATTTTCTCAAAATTTGCTCCAACGATTTTTTTTAAAATTCAAAAACAATTATTTTTTAGATGCTCTTTCAAATGTATATTCTCATTTTGCGATTGAAATCTTCTGAAGACCACTTTACTCTTTGTATTTCATAGGGAAGATAGGAGAAATGGTTGCCATGGTAACAAAATATAAATATTTTCCCATACTTATAAATTTTACATCTGAATTCATGTTCCATACTGTCGGGAACTAAATACATACGACACAAAAAATCTGAGGTGACAAGCACAGAACACAACTTTCGATTACCGAAGGTAAGAGAAAGTTGTAAAAGGTGCGCCAGTCACACCAGATTTTTAAAATCCCTTTTCAGCCAGTGTGGGTATTTAGGAGTATAAATTTTATTTAATAGATTTTAGATACATACCCAGTATAACGATGGCCACCCGGGGTCGTTCCTCATCCTGATAAATTTACTGTTGAATAATCAGTTTTTTGATAAAATCGAAAAGAGGTTTTAATTATATAGGACAATCTTTTGTGTATAAATAATTGATATTTTTACTTTCTCTTGCTCTGTATATATGTAATATATATATAGAGAGAAAGTATTGGATTCATGTCAAAAAAATTCGATGTCGAGATTTTGATGGATATACACGTTTTGAGGTACCCCTGAATCCAAAAAGTGATTTTCGCGACATGGTCTGTCTGTGTGTCCGTGAACGAAATATCTCAAGAACGAAAATAGCTAGATAAATCTAATTTCCAAAAGATGAGCTAGAGGTGTTAAATTTAATACTTGAGGGTCATTTTTGATGACAACAATATTTGGAGTCAAAATAGACTAAACTAATGTGGTACTTTATTTTATGCCTCACGCTTCCTATCTTCCTTTTTTTTTAATACTCTCATCTATAATAAAAAAATATGGTGTGACTGGCGCACAGCACACAACTTCTCTTACCTTCGGTAATCGAAAGTTGTGGTCTGTGCTTGTCACACCAGAACTTTGGTGTCGACATGTATTTAGTTTCCGAATTTATATGTGAAAATATTTATATTTTGTTACCATGGCAACCATTGGTCCTATCTTTTCTATGGAGTACAAGAGTAAAGTGGTTTTCAGGAGATTTCAATGACAAAATGAGAATTTACATTTTAAAAGAGAATCTAAAATATAATTGATTTTTGAATTAAAAAAAAAAATCATTAGAGCGAATTTAGAGAAAATCAAGAAAAAATCTGAAAAAGTGCATCAGTAAAGTACTAGTACTCTTTGGTCGATTTTGTTCAAAAGCTTCGTGTCACGTCCCATGGGGGGTGCCCCCTAACTTAAATATAAAATTACAACCTTCTAGCTCTTTCCGTTCTTGAGATATTTTTGTTCACAGACAGACAGACCATGTCGCGAAAACCACTTTTTTGGATTCAGGGGACCCTAAAAAACGTGTATATCCATCAAAAATCTCGACATCGAATTTTTGACATGAATCCAATACTTTCTCTCTATATACTGTATTAACATATATATATAGAGGTAAAAAGAAAGTAAAAAATTGTTATATAATTAAACTTTTCTTTTTCTTTGTTTTTAATAGAATAATCTATTACAATTGGAAGATTGGAATAATCTATTTTTTTCTCAAAATGTATTCTATCTTTCTTAAAATTGTGTAATTTTTAATATGTAAAAAGTTCTTCTATCTGTTGAGGTATTTAATCCAAAAAGTTGATACAATTTTAGTGTAAGAAATATATCGATCTAGCTGTTTGCTTTTTTAAATATTGCTGTTTACACACACACACATAGGCAGACAGACATAATTCAAAAAATATTGTGTTTTTTTTTCAACTCAGGAATGGACATACTTCATAGCGTCAGAAATTATTTGGAAAAAATGCTTTCTCTATGAATACTTCATAAACGAGAAAGTAAAAGGGCTGTTATTGTCGTTGTTGTTGTTCTTGTTATAATAGACGAAAGACAATAGACGATAGAGCACGTTTTTCTTTTCTTTCTGCATATAGTCACACAAGTCATTCACCTTCCATTCCAGATTGATTTAGAGAACTCTTTCCCCTCTGTATGTGTGTGCATTGTGTGTTTAGATCGTTTCGACCATAAACAGGAACGACCTTCCTGACCATTGATGACAACGTCATCGACCTTGTCTCTAAAGAAACGCGCAACAGTCCGAAAAAAGATTGCAATGACAAATACCTACAGTC
>JAKCPI010021039.1:0-11988 GCA_023213315.1 Euborellia annulipes
TTAAAAAATTATCGTAATTATTTTTTTTGTTATCAAGCAAATACAAAATAACAATCTGTCCCAATAATCTTTAATTTTTTTAAATTTAAAAATGAATTTATTGTTATTATTAATCACATATTAATTAAGAAATTTTTAAAATAAGCCTGAATGATTTATTTAAAAGTCAACTGTCAAATTAGTTCAGCATTCTTGCAATAGATGGTGGGCTAGTCTAACAGCCGATATAGTATTAGCCTATATCTGGCCTATATTTATATATTTTTATGCTTTTATAAAAGATACATAATATATAATAACATTTATAAACTATTTATTATTAAAAGATCAATTTAAATCAACCAAATCCATTAAATGATTAGCTACCATGCTGACATCTCTTGGCAAATTTTCGTAATAGGTGTTGTTTTTTGGCTTACTTTTGAAGATACACAACGCCCTCTTCTCGGGAAAAACATGCGTAACTTCTACCTCCTGAACCACCTTAAGCCGATAAGCTATTACTTGATCCCAAAAAGAGACATTCACAATAAATACAATCATCCTATCATAGCGCATAACAGATTTTTAAAATCCTTTTCGGCCAGTGTGGCTATTTAGGAGTATAAATTTTAGATACAATACCCAGTATATCGATGGCCACCCGGGGTCGTTCCTCATCCTGATAAATTTACCATTGAAAAATCAGTTTTTTGATAAAATCGAGGTTTTAATTATTTAGGACAATCTATTGTGTATAAATAATTGATATTTTTACTTTCTCTTACCTCTATATATGTTAATATACAGAGAGAACAAGTATTGGATTCATGTCAAAAATTCGATGTCGAGATTTTGATGGATTGGAAAGTGGTTTTCGCGACATGGTCTGTCTGTCTGTCTGTGAACAAAATATCTCAAGAACGAAAAGAGCTAGATAAATCTAATTTCAAAAGATTTCCCGATGAGCTAGAGGTGTGAAATTTAATACTTAAGGGTCATTTTTTATGACAACAATATTTTGATCAAAATAGACTAAACTAATGTGGTACTTTATTTTATGCCTCACGCTTCCTATCTTCCTTTTTTTTTAATACTCTATCTATAATAAAAAAATATGGTGTGACTGGCGCACAGCACACATCTTTCTCTTACCTCGGTAATCGAAAGTTGTGGTCTGTGCTTGTCACACCAGAACTTTTGTGTCGACATGTATTTAGTTTCCGAATTTATATGTGAAAATATTTATATTTTGTTACCATGGCAACCATTACTCCTATCTTGTCTATGGAGTACAAGAGTAAAGTGGTTTTCAGGAGATTTCAATGACAAAATGAGAATATACATTTAGCGAATTTAGAGAAAATAAAAAAAAAAACTGAAAAAGTGCATCAGTAAAGTACTAGTACTCTTTGGTCGATTTTGTTCAAAAGCTTCGTGTCACGTCCCATGGAGGTGCCTAACTTAAATATAAAATTACAACCTTCTAGCTCTTTCCGTTCTTGAGATATTTTGTTCACAGACAGACAGACCATGTCGCGAAAACCACTTTTTTGGATTCAGGGGACCTCAAAACGTGAAGATCCATCAAAATCTCGACATCGAATTTTTGACATGAATCCAATACTTTCTCTCTATATACTATATTAACATATATATATAGAGGTAAAAGAAAGTAAAAATTGTTATATAATTAAATTTTCTTTTTCTTTTTCTTTGTTTTTAATAGAATTAAGGAGCTAGTAATCGACAAATCTCCAGGCCCTGACGGTATTCCCCCCATCGTCATTAAAAAATGTTCCCCTGAATTGGTCCCAATATTATCCAGGTTGTTCAACCTCTCATTTTCCTCGGGAAATTTTCCCGACTCTTGGAAATTGGCAAATATTCAACCCATTCCCAAAAAAGGTGACTCCTCGCTTCCCAGCAACTATCGCCCAATCGCAATAACCTCCATACTATCCAAAATTATGGAAAAAGCCCTCAACATTCAAATTTTAAATCATCTGGAACATTGCGGAATGATGAATGATAGGCAATATGGTTTCAGGCATGCTCGTTCGACTGGGGATATTTTTGAGCTTTGTCACACACCTCTGGAACAAAGCCATGGAAATGAAAGGGGAAGCTATTGCAGTTGCTCTTGACATTTCGAAGGCTTTCGATCAGGTATGGCATAAAAATCTTTATGCTAAACTTCCATCTTTTGGCCTATCCTCTGAGCTGTGCCAATGGATCAAGAGCTTTCTAACGGAGCGAAAGATCTCGGTTGTAGTCGACGGTGTGTCTTCTATTCCGCATTCAATCAACGCAGGTGTTCCCCAGGGTTCTGTCCTCTCTCCCACCCTATTCCTTATGTACATTAATGATCTCATGGGAGTAACCTCCAACCCAATTCATTGCTTTGCTGATGACAGTACCCTGCACTCAGTCAGGACTGGTGAAACCTCATCCACTGGTCGTCTGGGGGCTGTGTCGTCGATAAATGATGATCTTGGTCTCTTGGAGGAATGGGGAAACCTCAATCAAGTAAACTTCTATTCCCAAAAAACCCAATGTTGTTTAATTTCTAGACAAAAAAATAGGATTTGCCCTCCCCTTATTTACAGCAATAATGGCCTCGAGTTCAAAGATTCATTTTCTGTTCTGGGAGTGACAGTTACATCTGATCTCTCCTGGAGCAACCACATCTCTTCTGTGGTTAAATCTACCGCAAGGAAATTGGGTTTCCTATTCAAAACGAAGCGTTACTTTTCCTCCCAACAACTCCTAATCCTCTATAAAGCCCAAATTCGGCCGTGTCTTGAATATTGTTCCCACCTTTGGCGAGGGGCGTCGAAAGACGCTCTCTCCTCTTTGGAAGCCATACAGAGGCGTGCAATTAGACTGATAGGTGATTCTACCCTTACTGCATCCCTACAGTCGCTAGATCATAGAAGAAGAGTATCTTCACTATCTCTCTTCTACAGGTATTACCATGGTCAATGCTCTGCCGAATTAAAATCAATTATCCCACCCAATGCAACATATTCACGGAACACAAGAGAGGCATCTTCCCAGCATCCCTATGCTGTTCAGATCACGACTAACAGAACAAAACAATTTCATTCTTCCTTTGTCCCCATGACCTCCCGTGATTGGAACAAGCTCCCTGCGTCTATCTTCCCCAAAACCTACAATCTTCAGACTTTCAAGTCTAACCTCAACAGGCATCTTCTCAGTTCCCGCAGTTGAGTTTCCCCTTTATGCTTCTCCTTTTGTTTTTATTTTCTTCCTGGCTGCATGTGACTATTGGTCATTATAGGTCTTCGGACCTTATGCACCCATTCGAAAAAAAAAAAAAAAAAAAAAAAAAAAAAGAATAATCTATTTCAATTGGAAGATTGGAATAATCTATTTTTTCTCAAAATGTATTCTATCTTTCTTAAAATTGTGTAATTTTAATATGTAAAGTTCTTCTATCTGTTGAGGTATTTAATCCAAAAGTTGATACAATTTTAGTGTAAGAAATATATCGATCTAGCTGTTTGCTTTTTTAAATATTGCTGTTCACACACACACACATAGGCAGACAGACATAATTCAAAAAATATTTTGTTTTTTTTCAATGCCCATAGCATAGCGTCAGAAATTATTTGAAAAAAATGCTTTCTCTATGAATACTTCATAAACGAGAAAGTAAAAGGGCTGTTATTGTTGTTGTTGTTGTTGTCATAGACGATAGACAATAGACGATAGAGCACGTTTTTCTTTTCTTTCTGCATATAGTCACACAAGTCATTCACCTTCCATTCCAGATTGATTAGAGAACTCTTTCCCTCTGTATGTGTGTGCATTGTGTGTTTAGATCGTTTCGATCATAAACAGGAACGACCTTCTTGACCATTGATGACAACGTCATCGACCTGTCTCTAAAGAAGCGCGCAACAGTCCGAAAAAAAGATTGCAATGACAAATACCTACAGTCAAGCCTCTCTTATCCGGCCTCGGATTAACCGGCCTATCCCATTAGTTGGCCTATTATAAATTACATATATTTATTATTTTTATTAGACTAAAACATATATTATATGGACCATGTTATGCATTAGTTTTCAAGCGCCAAAAAAATTAAAAATTGAGTTAAGCACGAAATATTGTTTCAAATGCTATAATTAATAGTATTTTTTATGAAATATGTCCTATAAAAATTTATATTTAATGTTACTTGCACAATTGACAAGAAAAATTAATTATATATAATCCAATGAAAAACAAAAAACTTTAATTTTGATTTTCTCAAAACTCGGTAGCTGGCGCTTGACACACTAATGCGTAACAGGGTCCATTTATTAATTACTTTTTCTTTTTTTTTTTGTATTTTAATTAAACAGTATGGAGCGACATTGTGCAATATGTTCATTCAGATGGTGTAGAGGGAGGGGAGAGTTTGCTTACTTGCCCAGTCTATTTTTCTACTACAAAGGCTCGAGATCTCTTAAACAAAAATGCGCGTGTTAGTAGGGAAACGAAAACGTGTGATGATAATGAATGAAAATCCATTTTTCACTGAAACCTCGGATTAACCGGGCAAAACGGGGATCCGGCCAGGGTCTCGGTCCCGACCAGGCCGGTTAAGAGGAGTTTTATTGTTCAGTCTCTGAACTGTGGCTCATGCTTCTAGAACCAAAGAACGAGGATTGGCTTCAAGTGAAATTGGTATAATTAGGGACTAAATGGCCAAAAAAAAAAAAAAAAAAAAAAAAAAAACAATCAGGTTAATTTAGAATATTTGCAAAAGTCGCATCGTCGTTTTGTCACTTCCTGATATCTAAATAAGGCATCTTTAAAAAAGAATATTTGCAAAAAAAAAAAAAAAACCTGTCCAGTTAAAAAACACAATTCCTTATGTGTACTAAACTATGTATTCTTATTTTTATTTTTATCTTACAAGCATCTATTATTAAAAGAGAGAGAGAGAGAGAGAGAGGGAGATCGTTTTCATTCCATTCAAGGTGTATTTGAGGTGAAGGTAATCATTTAAGCAAATTATTTCGTCAATGATCCTTATGAAAAAAATCTTGTCTCGCCGGATACTTATTCAATTGGAAAATTCTTGATATCGTAGTCTACCCGTAGATTTACCTAGATTATCCAAAACGTACTCTATCGTTTAAAGTTTATAAATGGTCTAAGTTGTCGAAAAGACTTTGTGTATTTCTGTGTGAATATAAGTGTGAAAGTCTAGATATAAATTTACATAAAATAAATATATATGTACAATTACAATAAATTTAGGTAAAAAAAAAAAATATATTTTCAAACTAGGGATCGATCAAACTTAACACACATGAGGATGTACAGTGAGGGACAATATTAAGTCCCACCCATGCGTTTTCTATTTGTGATTATTTCATTGTTTTTTAAAAAAAATATTAGACCTATATATTTTTAAATGGAAACTTTTTTACTTTCTCTTACCTATGTATATATGTAATATATATATAGAGAGAAAGTATTGGATTCATGTCAAAAATTCGATGTCGAGATTTTGATGGATCTTCACGTTTTGAGGTCCCCTGAATCCAAAAAAGTGGTTTTTGCGACATGGTCTGTCTGTGTGTCTGTCTGTCTGTCTGTCTGTCTGTGTGTCTGTGAACAAAATATCTCAAGAACGAAAAGAGCCAGGAAGTTGAAATTTTATATTTAAGTTAGGCACCCCCATGGGACGTGACACGAAGCTTTTGAACAAAATCGACCAAAAAGTACTAGTACTTTACTGATTCACTTTTTCAGTTTTTTTCGATTTTCTCAAAATTTGCTCCAACGATTTTTTTTAAAATTCAAAAATCAATTATTTTTTAGATTCTCTATAAAATGTATATTCTCATTTTGTGATTGAAATCTTCTGAAGACCACTTTACTCTTGTACTCCATAGAAAAGATAGGAGAAATGGTTGCCATGGTATCAAAATATAAATATTTTCCCATACTTGTAAATTTTACATCTTGAATTCAATTGTACCATACTGTCGGAAACTAAATACATGTCGACACAAAAAATCTGGTGTGACAAGCACAGTACACAACTTTCGATTACCGAAGGTAAGAGAAAGTTGTGTGCTGTGCGCCAGTCACACCAGATTTTTTTTTTTTTTTTAAACATTCACACTTTTTTCTCATTCACACTCACTTTCACACACACATTCACACAGTCTTTTCGGCAACTGAGGCCATTTAAGACTTTTTACGATAATCAGTATGTTTAATATATCAATTGGGGGGTCCAGGCATTTTTATTTAAGTCATTTGGTATCCAAATGCCTTAAATAAAATTATCGGACTGCCTGGGGTCCGAACCCGAGACGTTCGGTATAGAAGGTAGGCACGCTACCAACTACTCCAAGCCCCTTGGGCAAATGGAAACTTTCAAACCTAGAAAATTTGCAATAAAGATTTTCATTTTCTTTTATAAAAACAATGAAATAATCACAAGTAGAAAACACATGGGTGGGACTTAATATTGTCCCTGTGAGTGAGCGTCACAAGTGCGATTATAGGGACATCGAGCTATAATTGTTTTAATGACTTATTAATAAATTATCGCAATTAATTTTTTTTGTTATCAAGCAAATACAAAAAAACAATCTGTCCCAATAATCTTTAATTTTTTTTAAATTTAAAAATGAATTTATTCTTATCATTAATCACATATTAATTAAGAAATTTTTAAAATAAGCTTAGATGATTTATTTAAAACTCAACTGTCAAATAAGTTCAGAATTCTTGCAATAGATGGCAGGCTAGTCTAACAGCCGATATAGTAATAGCCTATATCTGGCCTATATTTATATATTTTTATGCTTGTATAAAAGATACATAATATATAATAACATTTATAAAGTATTTATTGTTAAAAGATCAATGAAAATCAACCAAATGCATTAATAAATATTATTAGCTACCATTCTGACATCTCTTGGCAAATTTTCGAATTACTTGATTTTTTGGGCATACTTTTTATGACACACTACGCCATCTTATCGGGAAAAACATGCGTAACCACTTCGCTCCCGAGCCCCCTTAAGATAACACTTTATAAAGCTAAGCATTTCGGTTGCCAAAGCTTCAAAGCTCCATTTTCGAGCAGATCAGGCACTTGTGGCGCCCACTGTACGAAATTATCGGAGGCCAGATTGTTCACCCTGCTATATAACCCCTGGCTTTTAAATATAATAGTATTATTAATTACTAAATTCAAAAAATAGATTAATGGCAAAATGTCTTTTATTTCTTATATTAACCTGTCCGAAATAACTATTATAAATTTCCCTTAAAATCCTTGTAATTTTTTTGTTTTGATCATCCCATTGCATAATTATCCATAAGATGACATAAGAAAATAATTTTTGATAGGATAGCATATCTCTCTCTCTCTCTCTTTTTTTATTTTAATTACCCATTTTGATGATGAAATTACTGATTAACGATCAAATGATGGAGGGTGGTGGTGGGGTCAAAAGTAGTCACAAATAGTTAAACGATTGATTGCAAAGAGGTGGGAGGGAGCATTCTGATGAGGTCAGCGTCATCGCCTCAAGGGTGAGGACCTTGAAGATGCGCGCCCAAGGTTGCATTTGGCCTTGGATCTCTTTTTTGGGGCCCGACAGACAGACAGACAGAGAGACAAACACACACACACACACATATCCGTAATTAGAGCCTGTGAATAAAAAACACACTCATAAGAAATTTCAATTTGTTGCATAAGATTTTATTTTTGCCTGACAGAATTATAATTTCAAGTATCACATCGGATTGGGATTCTGTGCTTGTCACACCAGATTTTTCTTGTCGACATATATTTAGTTTCCACTGATATATTAGAATTCAAGATGTAAAATTTATTAGTATGGGAAAATATTTATATTTTGTTACTATGGCAACCATTTCTCCTATCTTTCCTATGGAGTACAAGAGTAAAGTGGTCTTCAGAATGTGTTTATTAAAGCTTTTGCGGTTTGAAATATTATTATTAGGAGAATTTTTAATTATAGACCACATTTTTGTATTAAATATTTATTAAAAATATATAAATACTGTACAACGTTTCAACTGCTTATTCTGCAGCCGTTTTCAATTACTGTGCACTTACTCGGACTCTAGTGAACTTAACTGTCATGTCCGTTACTTGCTTTTTATATACAGCGACGTCAGCGTCATCTGTCGGCATTTCTGTGAAGTTAGATTCAAATTTTCCTGCTATTTTCGCTCATTTCCAAGAAGTTAGTCACAATTATCAAAGCAAGTATTTACACTGGTTATAAATATTTTATAATATCTATGTAAAAATCAAACTCAGGAAACTTATTGTAACATCATGCTTTTTATGTAAACACTTGCTTTGATAATTGTGACCAACTTTGAAATGAGTGAAAATAGCGGGAAAAATTTGAACCTTACTTCACGGAAATGCCGACAGATGGCGCTGACATCGCTATATATAAAAAGGCAAGTAACGGACATGACAGTTAGTTCACTCGAGTCCGAGCAAGTGAACAGTACTTGATAACGGCTGCAGAATAAGCAGTCGAAACGTTGTACAGTATTTATATATTTTTAATAAATATTTAATACAAAAATGTGGACTATAATTAAAAATTCTCCTAATAATGGTCTTCAGAAGATTTCAACGGCAAAATGAGAATATACATTTGAAAGAGCATCTAAAGAATATTTGATTTTTGAATTTTAATCAAAATCTTTTGGGTGAATTTTGAGAAAATAGAAAAAAAAACTGAAAAAGTACATCAGTAAAGTACTATTACTCTTTGGTCGAATTTGTTCAAAAGCTTCGTGTCACGTGCTAAGGGGGTACCTAATATGAATATTAAATTTCAACCTCCTAGCTCTTTGTGTTTTTGAGATATAAAAAATAAAATAAACTAATCTGCCACTGCTATTCTGAAACTAAACGATTACATGCATAGAGTTTGTTTCAAGATTTTGTACACGAGTGTCAAATTATAAAAAATGTGTATTTCTCTTTTTGGTTTTTAAGTATTTAAATTCAAAGTTATTTAAAAAAAAAAAAAAAAAAGTAAATTTACCTATTTGTACTCTGCTTCTCCAAATTTTTAAAATTACTAGAGAAAGATGGGATTGAGTAAACTTATATTTGAAAGGATAAAAAATTCAAATCAAGGTTCTTCCTTTTTTTTAAAGCTTCAAGTCATGATTAAAAGATAATAGAATGAAATTTATTTAGATAATCAAAATCATGCTACGAGTATCGTCTCCTTTCCCCTCGCCATTTATTTCCAATAGATAAGGCCCTAGGGGTGAATTTGGAAGATATTTCAATGATACTTAGAGGATTTGTAGGTACTAATAAAATAATAAGATCCAAAATTTCATAAGAAATTGAAAACATTTTTTATAATGTGTAAAAAGTTCCAAAGGAGTATTCTTTTAAATCGAAATTAACATGCAAATCCCCATATGGGGATTTAATATTGGCTTTATGGAAGGAAGAGCCAGAAAGTGAATTTGAGCCCTCGGACTCGGTGTAGTTGGTAGCGCGCCTGCCTTCTATTCCGAACGTCGCAGTCCGGTGATTTTATTTAAGCCATTTGGATACCAAAGAATGCCTGGACCCCCCAGTATGTATAATAATCAATAACGGATATCGTAAAAGTCTTATATGGCCTAAGTTGCCGAAAAGACTCTATGCATGTGTATGTGAGTGTGAGTGTGAATGGGGAAAAAGTGTGAGTGTTAAAAAAAAAAATCTTTGTGTGTTTTTATGAAACCATGATTCAAGTGAAACTTTTTTTCAGATCGTAGGCGTTTAAATTCAGAAAATTATGCAATTAAGGGTATTAAAATCGGATTTTTAATCTTAACCTAATAATTGGAAAATGGGAAATCGATAGACGCATGTTAAAAACTGAGAACAATATTCATTTAGCAATTGAAAAAAAAAAAAAAAAAAATAGGGATAAGCCACAGCGAAAGAAGAAGAAGAAGAAGAAGAATTGAAGATTTGAATATTTTTTTTTTTTTTAACATTCACACTTTTTTCTCATTCACACACCCATTTCGGCAACTTAACCATTTAAGACTTTGACGATAACCGTTATTATTTATAATATCTATTGGGGGTCCAGGCATTTCTATTTAAGTAATTTGGTATCCACCTACTACACCAAGCCCCGAGAGCTTTTAATAATTTTAAATTATTATAAAAATTATATTTTATCAATTTAAAATTGAATAATTAAATAAATTGATGTTTTTTGGCTGTGGAGATTTACTCAGGATTCGCAGGGACTTTGCAGCCAGGAGATTAAATAAAAAAATCTTTTATTTAATTTTTTATTTGCCGACGTTTCGGTCGCCAATCACGACCTTCATCAGGGCAAATATTGTTAATTATACACGATCTTAGGTATCTTATTATTCATTGCGATTAAACACAATTTCTTTTTAACTTTGATATGTACAAAATGTTATCATTTACTTGCTGTTCGGAGGTCTCATACACAGTGTATCATTTGAATAAGAGACCTCCGAACAGCAAGTAAATGATAACATTTTGTACATATCAAAGTTAAAAGAAATTGTGTTTAATCGCAATGAATAATAAGATACCTAAGATCGTGTATAATTAACAATATTTGCCCTGATGAAGGTCGGATTGGCGACCGAAACGTCGGCAAATAAAAATTAAATAAGATTTTTTTATTTAATCTCCTGGCCGCAAAGTCCCTGCGAATCCTGAATAATTAAAACTCACAATTATTTTTTTATAATTCGTCATATATATTAAATTTCAACTTTCGTTTTAATTAATTTTGTAATTCCTTAAATTGTGAATATATTTTTGTTAAATAAAAGAAAAAATTTTAATTGATTGGTATCGATCAATAATTCAATTAAAAAATCTAAATTCGGATTTTTATTTTTTATCAAAAAGGCGTACTACCGTTTTTTACTTTCTCTTACCTATGTATAGGGATACGGTATCGAAAGAAAAGTATCGATACTTGTACTTGGTATCGTACCGAAAGGAAAGTATCGATACCAAAAAGTATCGGATGAAAAGTATCGATACCACCAAGTATCGAGTATTTTTTAAAGTATGAGTATTTTTCCTCTTTTTTTAAGTTTTTTCGGCATCTTAGGCTCCTGATGTCGTTCAAAGGGCCTAACGGAAGATCAATGGGGTATACTGGTGCGCCATTTTCCTCAAAGTAATGAGCACCAGGAGGACGGGGTTTTCTCAACCAAAATACGGATTTCGCCAAAATAAAAGTCTGTCCATTTTCACTGGTCGACATAAATGAACTTTTTCTTTCACAAGAATAAAGATATAGATATGAGATTCTAGAAATATTTTTCATAAATTCAAATATCATTTCAGTTTTTCCCCATCAGGCACACTTTTAGAGATATATAGAAAAATATTTTAATAGAAAAAGTGCTCTAAACGGCTGATGGAAAAATTCTAACTACATATCTGAATTCACTATAAAAAATCTGGGTGTGACTGGCGCACAGCACACAACTTTCTCTTACCTTCGGTAATCGAAAGTTGTGTTCTGTGCTTGTCACTCTTAGATTTTGTGTCGACATATATTTAGTTTCCGCCAATATATTAGAATTTAAGATGTCAAATTTATAAACATGGGAAAATATTTATATTTTGTTACCATGGCAACCATTTCTTCTATCTTTTCCTATGAAGTACAAAGAGTAAAGTGTGCTTCAAACAATTTTGAGGGCAAAACGAGAATATACATTTAAAAGAGTATCTAAAAAATAATTGATTTTTGAATTTTAATCAAAATCGTTAGAGCGAATTTTGAGAAAATCGAAAAAAAACTGAAAAAGTGCATCAGTAAAGTACTAGTACATCTTTGGCCGATTTTGATTAAAAGCTTATTTTCACGCTCCCGGGGGTGTTTAACTTAAATATAAAATTTCAACCTCCTAGCTCAATTCCTTCATACTGAAAATTGAACACAC
>JAKCPI010021040.1:0-80998 GCA_023213315.1 Euborellia annulipes
ATTATATAGTTTTACCTTTGTAGATCATATGTCGCCATTTAGGCGACATCCTAATTTTTTTGTAGTCAAATTAAAGCCAAAAATACCATAATATTGATTGAAAACTGTCTGGGATCCGAACCCGCGACCCTTGGAATACAAGGCTAACACCCTAGGGGGTATGGAAAATTTTTTGAAAATTAGGCATTGAAATTTGCGTTTTTAGCTATCCTGAGACGTGAAAAATTTATAATTTTTTTTTTGTTTAGTTTTAAAATATTAAATAAAACTTTTGAATTTTTTATGTCCAATGGGGGGGGGGCCCGGGCCCCTCTGGGCCCCCCCCCTGGGACCGCTAGTGCTAATAATATAAATGTTGCTCTGTGTGGTTTCCTTTTCAAAAGATATTAGACAAATACAGTACTCTTGTTTGATCTTAACGAAGTGTTAGAATACAATTGAAAAATAGTAAATTTCATTATGAAATTTGATAACTTTCTTATATTTATTCGTTAAGATCAAAAAAGAGATGTTGTTTGTCCAATTTGATTAGAGACGGCGAGTACAAGCACAAAATCGATCATCAACCTAAATTAACAGGAAAGGCAAATTTGAAATTGAGCTAATCATTCATTACTCCAGAGAAGTGGCATATATTATATATAAACAAGCTGATTTGCTGCCCTCGCCTCCTAGACCTCCTTTGATTTCTAGTTGACTCAAATTGAGTCCTTTCACGTCTTTGTTTGGATTTTGTTTAAAGTCATTAATTTTAATGATTTAAAAGATAATTAAAATTTAAAATTAAATTGTTAACATTTTGAGTTCTAGACACCTTAAAATAATTTCTCATTCTAGCTTAGACAATCTATGTAAAATTTCATGCAGGAGAGTTTACCGCGCCCGGCACAATACTCCTTTTCCCCCCCTTTATTCGAAAACCATATAATATTATATGTTAAATAAAAATTATTATATTACGTTCTAAATTTGAAATATATTTTCCAGAAATCAATTATAATAAAAATAAAAATTATCCAGCAATTTTTGTTTTGAGGACCATTTGGCGCCCTATTTGTGAGTAGTACCGGGCATGATGACCCCCCTTGCTCCCCCCCCCTACCCACTGATTTCATGCATTACAAACAGAAATTAAAATAAATAAATCTCACAATTATTATAATAAATTCGATTTTGATTGAGGAGAGATGATGAATTTACTTACAATATTTATAAGATCAATTCAAATAACAAAGACGTATTTATTACCTGAAACAAAAAAGAAAAACAAATTAGTAAAAGTGGAATATTTAATTTTTAAACAATTTTTGTATGTGGTTTATTGTAGGGCCAAACCGGAAATCGAGCCCTGGACATTCAGTCCAGCCTAATTGGAACATCGATGCGCTTCCTTTTGGTTTGTTAAATATACCTAGGAATTGCTAAGCCCGGATCAAGGAATTCATTGAATATTAATATTTTACTGAAACAAATAGATCTGGAAAACTATTTAATTACTATGTATAGGTTATAATATTTAACATGAATGTGTTTATTAAAGCTTTTGTGGTTTGAATTATTATTATTAGGGGAATTTTTAATTATACCACATTTTGTATTCAGTAGTTGATAACGGCTGCATAATAAGCAGTAGAAATATTGTACAGTATTTATATTTTTAATAAATAATTAAATCAAAATGTGGTCTATAATTAAAAATTCCCCTAATAAATTTAATTACTGTATTTTACTAAAATCAGAAGATTAAAACTATAGTTTTGCAATCTATCCGCTAGAAATTTGAATATAATTGAAATTTCAATTATCTATTAAATCATTAAAATTAAATACAAAATTCAAACAATTTGAGTCAACTAGAAATCAAAGGAGTTCTAGGAAGGGGAGGGGGACGCAACTTGTTTATTTATATACCAGTACCCTGTAATAATGATTAGATCATTTTCATGTTAATGATTGATTTTGTGTATGTACTCGTGTCTCTAATGAAATTGGAATCACCAAGTGCACTTCCTAAAAAATTTGATTCTGTAGTTGCTTGTAGCTGGGAATCGTAGATTCGGACAGGAGGATAAGGAGAAAAAACAAGCTTCCGTTTTTCTCTCTAACTACTTAAATTTATTTGCAAATATTTCGGCTCCTACACAGGGGCCATCTTCAGTGCATATATGAATTTTATGAGAGAGATTGTCTTCTTCTTCTTCTGCCCTCGCCTGAA
The DNA here is from genome assembly GCA_023213315.1 of Euborellia annulipes. Classification (NCBI taxonomy): domain Eukaryota; kingdom Metazoa; phylum Arthropoda; class Insecta; order Dermaptera; family Anisolabididae; genus Euborellia; species Euborellia annulipes. Next base: position 2,216 of record JAKCPI010021040.1, read on the forward strand.
TATTCCCGCGGTGCGGGGTCGGCGGACCTTATTCTTCCCCTCCACTCCCCCCCTGTTGTCTCCGACAACGTGTCTGGACGTTCTATGCCAGTGTATGATCTAATTCACTTTAGATCATACACTGGCATAGATCGTCCAATCACGAAGCTCATGCGCTTTTTTTTTTTTTTTTGGAATGGGTGCATAAGGTCCGAAGACATATAATGACCAATAGTCACATGCAGCCAGGAAGAAAATAAAAACAAAAGGAGAAGCATAAAGAGGAAACTCAACTGCGGGAACTGAGAAGATGCCTGTTGAGGTTAGTTAATTGTTCTTAAATATATTTTGGCAACCTCTCTCACAAAATTCATATATGTCCTGAAGATGGCCCCTGTATAGGAGCCGAAATATTTGCAAATAAATTGAAGTAGTCAGAGAGAAAACGGAAGCTGGTTTGTTTCTCCTTTATTCTTCTCTCATAGGACTAATTTCTAGTCTAAGTTCTCGTCCTCCCTTCCCCCCTGACTATGCCAGAAATTCAAGTGGGCTTAAAGTCACACTTGAGACGAAATAGCTTTATTTCTACTCTCCCAATAAATCTTGTTTTAGCTAGATTATCTTGTGTTGAATGTACCTTTCAAAATTTTTGATTAATGATAATAATTAGTTGAAATTTAAACTTCATAAACACTTGTTAAAATTTATTTCTTAAAAAAAAAAAAAAAAACAAAAAAAAAAAAAGTTTTCCTTGGAAAGTAATTAACCTACATTTGAATAAAAATGATTGACGTAACCTATATCCCGAATTGAAAAATCAATTGGAGATCGTTTCCGTCTGATAGGTAAATCTGCTGAGAATATTGAATAATAAATAAATAGTGTCTGGTGTCGAGTGGCCTGCAAGTTTGCTTTGGGCTGATTTCGCGTGTGCCCTTTTTACTTTTTCCCTCTGTCAGGCTGATAAATGACAAACAGCTCATCAAAACTGTTGCAGGAGTTGCCTTAGAAATTACTTTATTATCGCTTTTGAACAACACTTACTCCAAGTTAAATGGAGATAATTAAAGTGAGGATCACATAGGAAGACAATTAATAAAAACTAAATAGGCCAATGAAAATAAAAGGATGAGATTTATATATGTGCAAATTCAACAACATAAAAAGGGTCAGCTTGTCACACGCGTATAAAGTAATTTATTAAACTAATATTAATAAAATTGCCAATGGAGAGAATTCATCCGGTGTTCAATTTATTGTTATTATTTCTCTTTACCTGGTTAAGCTTTGAAACACAAATTATTTTTTAAAAAATATTTCATTTCCGATTTCATGCAAATGGACGAGTATGAATCATACTCAGAGACAGCTAGCAGCCCAGAGACTGAGCTCTTGTTCAAAAGGCCAAAGAAAATTGCAAAAAAAAACAAGGCCAAATGGAAATTGCGAATATTAGCTATTATATTTCCAATAAGGTTGTGCAGGTAGGAGGATTTACAACATAAAAACACCTTGATGATACATCTATCCATAAGTTAGCAATCAAATTAAAAAAAAAAATTATTTGAATTGTATGAATGTTGTTGAATTTTTACTTTCTCTTACCTTTATATATATGTTAATATATAGAGAGAGAAAGTATTGGATTCATGTAAAAAATTCGAAGGTTGAAATTTTATATTTAAGTTAGGCACCCCTAGAGCGTGAAAATAAGATTTTAAACAAAATCGGTCAAAAACTACTAGTACTTTACTAATGAGGTTTTTCATTTTTTTTTTCGATTTTCTCAAAATTCGCTCCAAAGATTTTGATTAAAATTCAAAAATCAATTAATTTTTAGATGCTCTTTAATATGTATATTCTGCCATTTTGCCATTGGAATCTTCTGAAGACTACTTTACTCTTGAACTTCATAGGAAAGATGGAGAAATGGTTGCCTTCGTAACAAAATATAATATATAACCCATACTTATAAATTATATATCTGAACTCAAATGTACCTTACTGTTGGGAACCGTATATGTCGAAACAAAAATCTGGTGTGACAACTACAGAAAAAGAAAGTTGTGTGCTGTGCGACAGTCACACCAGATTTTTTTCATTTAATATGTGAAAATGGAAAGGATTAAAAAAACTAGATTATTAGTTTTTTGAGTATTTCGAAACAAAAAGTTGTTAAATCACTTCTAATGATGCAAAATGTTAATAAATCTTTGAAACTTATAATCTAGTGTTTTTAATTTTTAATTTTCTTATATAGGTCTATATAATGTTTCAACTACAGCCTACGGTTGATAGTTTACATTTAATTTGAATAAAATTAACTTTAATACAAATTCGCGTTTCGTTGCGGGATCGGGAAAATATGAATTGGCACTATTCTTTATTTAAGAAATTCTGTTTCTGGCTCGGTCGCTAACCCCGTACTTGATATTTGCTTGAGATGCATTAAATTTTAAATTTATAAAATTCCCATACTTTTAATAAGAGTGTTTTTGTTGCTTTCACAAAAATTTCATTTAATATTGATGCTGATATTCATTTTAACAATCCTCTAAGGATTTGAAATCCTTTTTGAACTCAGCAATTCTATACAATAATCTCAAGCAATCTCTCTCCTAGTGTTCAATTCACATTTATATTTTCATCATAGAATATTTACATCATTTGGATTTATAATATATTCACATATACAGTATCTCAATATCTCATCGAACTCTCCTCTCATTCTCCCCCTGCTTCTTTATCAAATATTCATACAAGTGCTTTTCCAAGGTCTCAATCACTTTTGTTCGTTTTAAGACCTGTGCCAAACTAGTCTAGACTCTACAGGAATCAATTAGAAATAAATAAAAAGGACTTTTATCTGTCCCTAATAAATCAATAGTTAAACTATCAACCGTAGGCTCTAGTTGAAAGGCTAATTTTTCAATGTAAGTCTCTTTTCCAATTAAAAAAATATTCTAACTGATAATTGAAGGGGTTTTTATGATAAATCCGACTTTTCAGCGCCATCAATTGAGCAATGTACCGGTATGTAGGCCTTATTGTACAATTTGTTTCTCAGCCTCTGACAGCAAACAAACAAACTTCCTATTGGTTTTTGTTTGTTTCCAACGTTTAAAATTGAAACCTCTCACAACTATCTATTTGTGGGTTAGCACTATCTGCGCCCGACCCCTTCAATTGGTAAAAGAACCGATAATAAATAAAAAAAAAAAAATATCAGTGCCCGTTTGCAACAGTGCCTAAAAGATAGGCAAGCGAAATGTCCAATTCGATAATGGATATTTGAAATAAATACTCTAAAACGGATCACACATGTTGCAGCAAAAATCGTTTGTAATACAATCAGTGATTTATTCAGAGATTTTTCTTTTCTGTTTGGGTGACGCCCAAGAATTTTTGTTTATATTTTATTTTGTATTTTGCCTTGGGATCGTTTAGCAAAGATTTCGCCCAGCTAATTAATTTATTGATCAAATAAATATTAAAAAACAGGGAGGAGAGGGTGCGTGGCACGCAAGGCAACTTGTTTCAAGATTTATAAACGAAATTTAGAATTAAAGATTCAGAGCCGCCCTAATTTTGTTTGACCTTTTGACATAGAATTTCGTTTCGATGCCTAAATCATTAACTTGTTAAATTCTGTTCACAAGAATTCATAAAAAATTTTAAATCAATCACATGATTGCGAACGTTATTTAGAAGATTAATCGATAAGAAATAATTTTCTAGTAAATAGTTTTATCACCTACAAAAGGGGCCCTTAACCATTAATAATAAACATTTGGGAATGCTAGGGGTAAAAGATGACCATTATGGTGTTCAGAGGGGGAATATTTGGATGAATTTTGGATAAGACGAGAGAGCGAGGGTCTCCTAGAGGGCAGAGGGAATCTCCCTCCCCTTCCTTCCCTCTATTTATAAATATTATTTGTTACAGGTTATTTCGGGAATGCCTATCGCTACAGCTTTTGCGATATTTACGTAGATAATGAGACAACTGGAGAAATACAAATTTGTTAATTATTCAAAGATATTTGCAGTTGTATTATGTAATCTTAAATTAAAAAATATTTCTTACGCTAATATAAACAAAATTTGAGTAAATGTTTACCAAAATAATATTTAAATCTTTCTCCTTCCGTGATAAAAATCCTTTTAACTTTAAGAAAAAAAATCTGGTGTGACTGTCGCACAGCACACAACTTTCTCTTACCTTCGGTAAACGAAAGTTGTATCTGTATACATATAGGTAAGAGAAAATAAAAATTACATTCCAACTATTTTGTTTTTATCTTAAATTAAACCTTCATTTTCCTGACGAGGTTCATTTCAACTAGAATTAACATAGAATATTTGGGTTAGCGACTTTCCTTAAAAAACACAACAGGTGAAAAAAAATTAGCAGTCAAGTTGAATGCAACGCGTCAACTTTCGTTCATTATAGTGACTGACTAGTAACAATATTTGACTTAGGGTCAAGAAACAGCTGTCCATAATTTATTAATGATCAAGAGAAAAAAATTTGAATTCTATTTAATTGGTAAATATGGGGGTGAAAGCCCGCCGTGGTGTGCCACTTGTGATGAAAGAATCACTCACTGTTGTTCACGTATTTTTGAGTGCCGCCTTTTTCTTTTGTGGCGCTAGTCGAAATGCCCTCTCTCAACTATTACTAAAGAAGTAATGATGAATTTATAATTTTCTACATTAATATACCTAAAAATGGATGTTTTTAAATTGAGACGAATGAAATGTCAAAAAGTCGTATAAATAATGCACTAGAGTAGGGGTCGGCAATCCCTGGCTCTTTTCTACAAATTGTGTCGCTCTTCAGCCTGTCTAAAATATATATTTTAATTTTATTGAAACAAATGAAAATTTTATTTATTAAAGTAAACATATTTTTTTCAAAAAGAATTTTACATGTGATAGGTTTGAAATTGATTAGATTTAAATTAAAATAAAGTACTGAATATTAAAATAAAGTACTAAAGTAGTGTCTTTTATGTATTGGACATATATTTTAATTTTTATAAATATTAAAATATTAATTCTATTTAGTAAAAAAGTGTTTATAAAGGTCTGATGAGGCTCTTAATAAAGATTTTTTAAAATGACTGTCTAGTTAAAATAGGTTGCCGACCCCTGCACTAGAGTAGCATTTACATTTAATTTATTAAATTAACTAATAAATTTTTTTGTTATTTGGTACTTTTTGACCAGAAATAAATGATTAGAATTTTTTTTTTGTTACTTTCTCTTACCCTATGTAGAATTGCGATCATGTCAAAAATTCGATGTCGACATTTTTTATAAAAATAAAGGGAAATAATAAAAAAGCAGGTGCAAAGCAAGCTTATCTGTTCAGGATAAGAAGAGGGTCACGGTCCACTCTCAGCTCCCACGTTTCTTTAAACAGTGAAAAGCTTATCAGTGTTGAAATGTTAATTAGAGAAAAATCTCACGGTTTGAGGGTAAAATTTTACATGCTGAAGGGGGAAATGCGTTCATTCATTCCCTCGACCAAACTGAACTGAAAGATTGTCAAGTATGGTAGGCCCTCTGCTCTCCCCTGGCCATTATCTATAGATGGTTTATTTTTGGACGAGCATTCGATATTTTTGGGTATTATCTATTCGGAGATAATGATGGATGGGCGTAATCAAATTAAAAAGGAACCTGGTTGGGTAATTAAGCCATGGGTAACCATCTCCTCTGGTGGAATGGCATGGCATGGCATATCCGGATCCGGCCAGTGGTCTCGTCGGGATCGATGCTTGCATCGCGGCCGTCTCCTTGGCGACGCGTTCCTGGCGCCGCGCGCTGTGCCGCGTCGCCGCTCCCGCTCCATCCGATCCCAATGTGCAAACAGATGATCCCAAGGGAATTCATGCTGCACTCATCAATGCTGTTGCTGTGTCCCTATCCTTTCTTTTCATTCTTCCTTAGAAAAGCACGGGTCATCTTTTCTTGCTTGCCTTTATCAACGTTTTTATACAGTACTTTGCTTGAAAAGCCACGACTCGCGCAATTTCGCTTATCTTTTTGCAATAATTTTTATTTTATCAGGATATGCAATGATATACAATACAAACTGCGCCTTACGGTGGATTACAAATGCACTATTCCTTCTGGGAGGTGAAAACAGCTTCACGATCAAAGGAATCACAAAAGTGCCTTCCTTTCCTCGGCCTTTATTAATAATTCAAAAGTCCACGGTTTCATTAAGTTTTAAACACACAATCATATAGATATAAGTTTCGATTTCAAAAAAAAAACATACTTTTAAATGATATTTATATGATTGTTATATACACTAGAATGAATTTCATTTTATTTAGAATACACTGTTAAAAAAACTTCCAAAAAACTTCCTATACAAGTATAGGAACTCTGTTTCATAAACTGTTTATGAATATATTGAGAAAGTTCAATTTGTTGCCAACCTAACAAATGTCTTGTATATTTTAAAATTAATTATTTTGGTAAAAATTGTTAATTTTTATTTTTATTTTTATAGCTATTTAGTTGAATTACTTTATAAAAATTATTTAATTAGTATGATTGTAATATACTTCATAAATATTTAAATAGTTTAGAGCGCGAATTTCAAACCAGAATTTAATAAATTTAGATTTGTGAAATAAATTTTAAAAGAATAATTTCAAGTTTCCTTAAAATAATTATAAAATAATATTAATAAAAATTCCTTGAGGTAGTCGAGTTATTTGAGAACGTTTAGACCAGTGATTCTCAACTTGTCGCGGTACACTTTTAACGATTTCAAAATTTGGCGGCACACAAAGAAAAAGATAAGTTTAAAAGTTGGTAATTTGTTCATAAACTTTTATATTAATTTTATTTCATATCCTGGGCATATTAATATTCAACCACGAAAGTATATGGATAATGATTGAAAATTCATATTTTTTTACAGTGTATATTAGTAACGTTAAGGACAGACAGGTCATTAGAAAAAAATTAGGAGAGAGTGAGACATTAAAATGTTGTTACTAAATGCAAAAAAAAAATCTAAACGATATCAGTCGAATTCCCATTTCCAGAGATTGGGTAGGATAAAAATAAATAAATAATGAGTTTTGCATTTAATTGAAAATCTCTTTTAATAAAGTATTTTTGGATTTTGAATTAAATCTAAATTCTAAATAGCTAATAGAATAAATAATTTTTAGAATGCCAAAACAACAAAAAAAAAAAAGAAAGAAATATATTCGATACTTGGGTGTGAAATCAAATTAATTCAATGAAAAGAGAAAGGTAAAAAAATGTTTTAAATATCCAAAATCAAATTTGTTTCTATTGTACTTAATGAGATTAAATACATAGATGGCAATAATAAAGTCGTCGGTATTTCAACAAATGAGCCACCAGGTAGCGAATCTCGCTATAAGTGACTGTGAAGGAGCAAAAAGGCTTAAACCAAAGATGAACAATGAAAGGAAAAGCCAGCGAGCGGACTTGGCAAGAAGAAAGAAGAACAGCCACCAAGATGGAAGTAAACAAGCAATGCCAAGCAGGGCACAACATCTGAATAGTCAGCCCACGTGAAGAAAGCTGTTGAACGCCAGCCGGAACTCATCAATATATTTTATACTATTCAATATATTTATGAGAAGTCAAAAAAAATCCAAGACATAGGCAGCCAAAATTATTTCTTTTATTATTGCCGTTCCAGGCTGAGGTTTCGGCCACTGGTCTAGGCCATCTTCAGAGCCGAAGCCGGAGGAGAGAATAAATTCTTTCGTTGTCCTATGAGCGAATGTGTGTCGCTGAAATTGTAATTTTCATTTATTCTCGCCTCCGGCTCTGAAGATGGCCTAGACCAGTGGCCGAAACGTCAGCCTGGAACGGCAATAATAAAAGAAATAATTTTGGCTGCCTATGTCTTGGATTTTTTTTGACTCCTCAATAATACTTCCAGCTACAAAGACATACCTCACAATATATTTATGTTAAAGTCAAATACCAAATGCAGCAGCAGAAACGACTTAAAATGAAATAAATCAAATCAAATTTGAAATTTAAAACTTGAAAAATAATAATAGTGTAAATCGGAACTTTGGACAAATAATAGGTCATATTCAATTAAAATGGTGTAATTGAGGTGGTGGCTGTGATGATAATCAGTGGAGGAAGGGCAGAGGCAGCCAAAAGGAAATAGTTCTGAATGCCACAACAATTTTCCGGAGACGTTTCGGTGCATTTATTAGTGCTCCATTATCAGTCCCTTGTTTTTTATGCTCAGAGTTAGTCAACAAATGTTTGGTATATACATATGTTTTAAATTGAAATTGACAATTGAACATGTATATTGTTGAACTGGCATACAATGATTGTATGCCAGTTCAAATTTGTAGACTAACTCTGAGCATAAAAAACAGTTAAAGGACTGATAATGGAGCACGAATAAATGCAGAGAAACGTCTCCGGTAAAATGTGACATTCAGAATTATTTCTTTTTGGCTGCCTCTGCCTCCTCTCAACGATAATAAGCCATAGACAAAATGGTCCTAATTCATCATTCCAACCTTTGTTTGAAAAGTATTTCATAAGCAATTTCTGAATAAATTTTAGCCCAAAACTAAAAAACTAAACTAACAAAGAATAATCATTTTTTTTAATTTTCTAATTTGGTGAGTTAGAAACCTTGCAATGGTCAGTCCGAAAAGTAAAATTCAATTTTAATTTTATTGCAGCCCTATTCAAGTCCTTTTAAAAAGTGATTTATTCTTAGCCCTCTTTTTTTTCTTTCCTTTTATATTTATTTTACAAATGCAGTAGATGAAAAATGACCAGAGACCGGAGCATGAACGGAATATAAAATTACTTCTGGTAGTCTTTGTTTATGTTGTTTTTGCTAGATAAATCATTTTAAATAAAGCTACATATCGTTGGCATTTTTTTAATATGATAAAAAATAAAAATATTAACATAATACTAATTATATACAGTTAAAATTAAAAAAAAAAAGAGCGTGTGCTTAAAATAGTAGGCCTACGATCAAGGTGAACGCTTTGGCAATCTAAGTATGAAATGATATGATAAGTATATTATTATTATTAATTATTATTGCAAAGAGAGTATAATTGTTAAAAACATTCAGTGATAACAGTGTTGGGCACCATGACTGGAGAGCAGGTCTCCCCGGAGCGCCTGTCTGTCTCGTTCGCTCGAGAGAGTCGAGATTGAAACGACTGATCGGACTCATTTATTCTTAAAAATACAAAGTGCAGTCAGAGAATTTTGCTTATAAAATATTGGTGAAAAGATGTTGAGAGAGGTAGAACTTAAGGAATAAAATAAACAAAGAAATAAGAAAGTATAATTCGATATCTATTCTAAATATTGATAGAATTGAAAACATTAGACTACGTATATAAGAAAAAGAACAAAAAAAAAACTTCATTTCCGTAGGGAAATAATTGGCACATAAATAACAAAAAGCTTCCCGAAAAAAAAAACAAAAACAAAACCCTTGAACCTCCCCTGTTGAGCCAAGATACAACTAAACAGAATGTTTTTTTGCGTTTTAGTTTCTATTATTGTAAAAGGTTTTGTTTTTCTTTGTGTCCCCGTTAATTAAAATGACTCGAACTAAAAATTTGTTTTCTTCTCTAAGTAAAAAAAAAAATTCATTTTAACTTAATGATATTTAAATATTTTTAAAGGAATAGGAGAGTAACACGCATATAAGGGAGAAGAGTCAAGCCCCTGCAGGTAGGCAACCACACACTCTCGGAGAGAACTCGCCTTCCGGCTTTTAAAGGAGTCCAACCATTTATCTTAAGAAAATTGATTGCGCGAGTTAGATTCATTTTCAAACACGATAGCTATAACTAACAGAGCTAGTATGTCTCGCGACAACGATTTTATGCCCTGTATATCATAGGCCGAGAATCTATGACGGTCCATAATTTGTATATTTCTTCACTAATTTTCAAAGAAAAGTGATTAAGGTAGTGGTGAAAGTAAATGACCTTTAACTTTTGAGAAAAAGAATTAAGAAAATGATTTTAAGTACTCGTGATTTTTTTATTTATTCTATTAGAGGTTATCTTTCTGCACAAATTGACATCACATTTAGTCTGATCTGATTAGCCTTTCGGAATCTACATGGGTTTAAACTTTCAAATTAGAATTTACAGGAGCGTGGTAAAATGAAATGATAGGAAAAAAATAAATGGTGAAATCTTTAAGCTGAAAATCATTCTTTCTAACCGTATATACATAATTATACCGCTTTTCAAGCAGCTAACTTTTTCGTGCCTACCCCCCTTCGTCAGCCACTATACATACATGCATTGTAAGAGATTGACATGTCAAAACTAAAATCTACGTTATTTCGAATTAAAAGAAGGCCTCATTCATTCCCTATTAAACAAACCAATGCTTGGAGTGCAAGGCTTGACGAGGAAATAAATTGAACGGTGCTAAAATTAGGTTTTATAAATGCCTCTTATTAGCATCTGTAAGAGAGATTTCGAGTGAAATTAGAGAACAAATTTTGAAAAATTCAAGCAAAAACTGAGTGACTCCAGCTTCAGTTTTGAGATCTCCAAATAAAGGCCCTATCTAAATCTCTTTCCGTCTCTTTTGGGCATTTGATATCCATTAAAAAAAGATTTATTTTTTAGAATTTTTGATTTTTTAGTAAGTCAAAGATACGTTTTTACTTTCAGAAAAAATAATTTTGAAAATCTAACGAGCAGGACTTTTATATTCTTCTAATTGAGTAGGAGATCAAAGCAGATCCACACAAAAAAAAAAAATCAAAGATGAGTTAAACCATTAATAATAAAAATAAAATAAAAACAACTCTATGTATTACAACTTTTATTAGAAATTTAACAAGGATAAAATCGAGCTTTTATCTAGTAAAATTTAATTAATTAATGGACTCTCTCCCTTTTATCGAGCGCCATCATCTTCTTGCTTTTACAATCAACATGCCAGAAGAGGGTGGAGGTCAGTCTGTAAAATAATAATAGCTGTTCTTAAGCCGTCATCATCATCATGAAGGGGTTGATGACATCAAGGAGGGCGGGAAGGGGGGTGAAGTCCCTTCCCTTCCCTTTTCGCACCACCTGATCGTGTGGTAGCCTTGACTTTATAAAGGGGTTGAAAACAAGCAGCTCTTTGACTGCCTTGCTGGCTCAGTTCCTTCCTTCATTTATTAACTTCATTAGTTTGTTAGCGAGGTGCAAAGAACTTGGCCTATTTCAAGTTGGCATGCAATGAAGAGATTCATTAGTGAATTAAAATCCGACGTGTCAGAAGAAAAAGGAAGGAGGCAAATCACTTTTAAGTACCCATTTTATAATAAACACTTTTCATTTATTTTTTTTCTTTAGTTTAGAGTAACATTTTTACTGCAAGATCAACGCCCTGCGGCTTCGAGTTTTTTAAGAGAGAGAAAAAAAAAAACTTTCCACAAAATCTCAGCTCTAAATGATAATCATAGCGATTTTATCCTGAGGGAAAAAGAAACCCTTTTAAAGCACTTAGGGCTTCTTATCGAGAATTTAACTCGAGTAAAAAAAAAGAAGCTATTTTTCTTTTTTTTTTTAGAAATAGCGAACGGCCCTGGTTATATTTCATGTATTTATTTAAAATATTGATTACATTTTTTGACTTATTGTTAGTGAAAGTGAAAGCTGTTATCTTGCGAATCGATGGAGGCGACATCGACCTCCCCGCTAGATTATTTTTTATGGGGTAAAGTTTATGCTAATAAACGCCATGCTGCTCACGTTTTCTCTATTATTATGTCTTTGATCATCTTTTTTGAATTAGATGGTATTTTGATTTTTTTTTTACATATAATTTCTAGAATAATAGTAGACCGCCTGATGGAAAGTATACGAGTAGAGTATTCCGTAAAAATTCTTAATAGAATTGGAGAAAAAAAAACAAACAAATTTTTCTAAAAGTAAAACCGTACTCTTACACAATAGAATCCAATTTGAATAGAGCACCTACCTCCTTAAAAAAGTAATTTAAAATGGATGGGCTATTCAGAAGAATTTGTTCTTCATGTATTTACGTAAAGCAAGAAGATTACTTTTATTATGATGCAGAAATTCACTTGAATATTTAGGAAAAAAGAATTTGTTTTGAAATAATAATTTTTAATTGCCCTGGAATATTGATTTATGTCAGGTGTTATTATTATTATTATGAATACTAGCTGCGGCAGGGTTGCCTCCGGCAACCCTACCACGCTTGGCCCTGGCGGGCGGCGTCTCTGAATAATATTAGTAGCTGTCCCCGTAAGTGTTTGCGTCACTGGTGGTGGTCCTTTCTGCGTCCATCAACCCTACCAGTCTCGGACCACGTTCCACATTTACTCATTAGGGGTCGTCCACATATTACATAAAGACTTTTTTGACGATTTTCTAGTCCCCCCTCCCTGTCACATTTAGTCATATACAAACAAACCCCCCTACAAATATTATGTCACAACACAGAACTACCCCCTCCCCCGAAAAAAATTTCTTTTACAAAATTCATATCATTTTACCTTTTTTTTTCTTTTTAGTAAATTTTCCCTCGTGACTCAAATAATCACTCCATTTTCCCCTGTTGTGAAAATCATTCGAACTTTTTTTTTTAAATTTTGAATTGTTATGTCACACTTAGAGAAACCCCCGGGTCCCCCATGTCACAATTAGTAACGTTTTGGCCAGACAGACCCCTCCCTCCCTATCGCGATACGTAATATGTGGACGACCCCTAAGCGGCCTCGTGACATGTCATCCTAGTTGCTGAGAATCGGCAGTAACTTAATCGAAGATTCAGCTTTCCTGGCCGTTGCTATTTTATTTTCTTCTTTCTTCTATCCTTTATTGTTGCTTCTATTTTCTAATAACTTAATCGAGGATTCAACTTTATATATTTTTAAATTCATGTTGGATGAATTTTATTTGCTGCTCTTTCCCAGCTACCCGGCCCAGACCTCTCGGCAGGTCCCGGGTTTATCAAGTAGGAGTCATCCCCATTTTTAAGGCACTTAGGCCACCTCAAATTGGGCCCTTTGTGTCTCTGGGTTTAGATTTTCTCCCACTTTCCTACCCTAAGAGTACTTCGGCAATGTTCTATTATTTTCGGTAAGCCGACTTCTGGTTAAACTTCAGATCCGTAATTATTATTGTTTCTATTTTCGTGCTCCTTTTCATTATATTTGCCCTCTCGATTCCTCAGGCCATTTAGTTGTCTATATATACCTGGTATATACTGTATGTGTAGATAAAAAAAAAATTGATTGAGACCGATGGCTACCGAGGAAGTTCAACACGCTGATTCCTGATTCCTCGCCCTATGGTTCACCGCGCTTGGCATTATCTAACTGCAATGATTTGGGTGTCTATTGCTCTAAACAGTTGCCAGCCCCCCCCCCCCCCTCTCGGCATAGTTTATTGTTGCTTCATTTTAGCTCCCTGGGAGCCCTGGCAACACAGAATAGCAGTACCAAGATCCTTGCTGTTACTCAATGCCAAAGCACGGCACGGCGAAACCTCGGGTGGGTGGCTTGGAAGAATCAGCGTATTAGCCATCGGTACATCATATTTAATTAAAAAAATATATGTATATATAGCTATATATATATATATAAAGATTAAAACCCTTAAATGGAAATGGGTGCCATGGTAACAAAATATAAATATTAGAAATGGTTGCTATGGTAATGAAATATAAATATTTCAAAGAAAAGTATGTTAAAAAGACCTTAAATCCTAATTTTTTAGATAAAGAAAAAAAAATTTTTAATAAAAGTATATAAAAACACGCTCATAATCACATGGAAGGTTGTGCCAAAATTTCAAAGCAATCGGTCCAGTACTTTCGGAGATCATCGGCCACACACAAACGAACATTTACATTTTTATTTATATAGATAGATTACACACACCTCCACTTTAATAAAATATGCATGTCCTAATTAGTTTAAAGCGAATTCATAAAATTCCCATTTGCCATCCTCATCTCTATTGTTTTGTTATGCCTCAGTGTCAATTAAAAATTATTAGGATTAAAAAAGTTGAAATTATTTTAATTTTTAATAATTTTTTTATAAAAATTATTAAAAATGATGATGCCTTTATTAAGTTGTTAACTTCACAAAATTTTCCTCATACATCAGATAACTAATTATATGTGAAAAACTCGTTAAGCGTGTTGATGTTTACTATATTGATGATTTGCTATCTGTCGGATAAGTTTGCTAGATAACTAGATGTGAAGCAACTGGTCCTAAGATTAGTAGAAATAAAAAAGCGGCATGCCGCAAAATTTCTTGTGGCAAAGATTTATCTATCAGAGATGCCTTTCCTTGGAAATGAAAATCAATCGGGAATGACTTCCCCAAAACTTTCTCGTATATTCTTTTGGAATTATGTCTGTGTGTGTGTGTATGTGTGTGAACACGATTGCTTAAAAACCAGAGGAGCCAGATTGTTGAAATTTGGAATATACTTCTTGCACTAAAATTGTAGATTTCTATCAACTTAAGTTAAAAGCAAGGAGTTTATACCAAATTTCATCGATCTGGCTGCTCTGGTTTTTAAGCAATTGTGTTCACATACACACATAGACACACACGGACACACACATACACACACACACACAGAGACATAATGCCCAAAATGTTTTTTTTTTTTTTTTTGACTCAGGGAGGTCTAAAACGTGGAGAATCATCAAAATCTCGAAGTCTAATTTTTTGACGATTACAATACTTTCTCTTTATATTATATAGAACTACGAGAAAGTAAAAAAAAAAAAAAAACTCCACAATGTATCTATATCTAACAAGTAAGTTACTCTTCCAAGTTAACACAACATTGTCAGACATGAATGGAACGGAAAATACTGTATTAATTAAAAAAAATATTATTTTGGTGAATTATTGTAAATGGCAAAATTTTTAAATTACAAATGCATCTAAAATAATTAAAGATATAATTTTTTATATAAATTCAAATCTTTTTATCATTCATCCAGTTTCAGCAAAGAAAGATTCATTGGATTTTCCTCCCAAGTAAAGAGAGAGAAAGAGAGGCGGGGGGGGGGGAGGGGGGCAATGAAATGAGTCAGAGAAAAGGGATTTTTGCTTGCGATCTTTATTTAAAAACAATGAAACAAGTTATATTAGAATTTAATTAGATTTTCATCATGGATGAGTTTATTTCAGAAGAAGAGGCTTTTATTGATAAACTCCCTAAATGTTTATTTCAAAGCAGATTATAAATTAGCGAGCTATAATAATTGAAAAATGTGGGTGGCTCCGATTTTAATTATAGATCATTTTCTTTTGCTCCTCCTACGTTCTTCTTCCCCACCTTAAATTCTCCTAATTAAATGCGAAGGATACACTATATTTCTTTATTGTCTTCCGGGGCCGGTATCGTAAAAAATGGACACTAACGAAAATGTAAAAAAAAAGGCCTGACGTTTGTTTGATGAAAGAGGAGGGGGGGGGGGAGGGCCTGGCATAAAGGAAAAGAAATGTCGAACTTTAGCTCAGGCAACTCGTGGTTGCTTGAATTTAATCTCATCTATGTCAATTTCTAATCATTTAGGACTATTATGGCGAGAGAAGAGGTTTTCTACGGTAGGCCTATATACAAATATTAACTTGAATAGAAGAATTTCGATGGCTGAGTGGCAATTATCAGGATCAGGAACAGTTTATCGTCCTGAAGATGGGTTCGATGTGATCCCGAAACGTCGACGATAATCAAATAGTTTTTTTTATCACTTGCTGGCTGCCATACATCTTCCTGATCCTGATAAATATTAACTTGTCAAAATTTTTAAGCATTTTTACTTTCTCTTATTTTTGAATGTAACCATTTTATCAATGTTAAATGATGTATAAAAGTTTGATTTCTTCCTTTATCAATCAACCAGATTTTAATAAAAAATTATTTTAATATACCTACAGTATTTGAATGTTGTGAAAGAAAATAATAGAATATCCCTATGGGAGTGAATTTAACAATTTGTATTTCGAAATGGGCGGAATAAAAGGTCAAGTGTCAATGTGCCCGCCTAAAAGGTCTCAGATGACCCAAGAATAAATTAATATCATAATTTTTCGATATTTTATCCCATATTAGGAGATATGGGCGTTAAGATAAAACTTTAATAAATAATAGCCTAAAACATTTATTTTTATTTTATATTTAGTCCTTTTGATCTTTTATTTTAATATATGTTAATAATTCATGCATACGAGTATAATGAATAAATGTAATATATTCATAAAGTTAACTTTTTTTAGCCTCAGTGGTTTAATCAAAATAAACAACAACAACAACAACAACAACAAAATAGGAGATTATCACTTTTAATTAATAAAGTTTTGAATATTAATTTTATTTTTGAAAATTGTACTCGGATTCAATGAATATTCCATTATGAAGTGATATGTCAGCCTTTGTTCATCATCAATTTAATGAATTTCTAACCGAGATATTATCAAACGGTAGTTGGAAGAATGGGGGGGGGGGGGGGGGGGTAAAATCACACAATTTATCAATGTTAAATACAAGACTAAGAAATGAAAATACATTTCAAATGAATTCATTCATTATATTGAATAGTTTGTAAGACATATAAATTAATTAAGAGAAGAGAAAAGAAGAATTCATATTCTAATGGCTTGCATTTGTTTCTATAACAAGGCTAAAGGCCTTTATATTCAAGGGCTATACAGATATTAAATATAGGACTGGAAAAATGACAATAAAAAAATAAAGGAATGCGGGGGGTAGCAGTGAAGAAAGTCATTTGTTTTTCCTAACTCCTGGTGTCTTCTTATATAGGCCAAAGTATTTATTACTTTGTTCTTTTTCTGCACTTTATATTTTCTGGATATTTTAATATTTTTGGAAGAGAAGTTGCTGTTGATGTTATGGAATGGAAAAGAATAAGTACAGGTGCAGCAAATGAAGAGAGCTTTTGGATGCCAAATGGCGAAAAGGAGACGGTCAAAATTTTATTTGTCCATCTTCAGTCCTCACTACAAAAAATATACAAATTTAAATAAACAACACTGTTGCGAAATTTTATATTTAAGTTAGGCACCCCCATGGGACGTGACACGAAGCTTTTGAACAAAATCGGCCAAAGAGTACTAGTACTTTACTAATGCACTTTTTCAGTTTTTTCGATTTTCTCTAAATTTGCTCCAACGGATTTTTTTTTTTAATTCAAAAATCAATTATTTTTTAGATTCTCTATAAAAATGTATATTCTCATTTTGTCATTGAAATCTTCTGAAGACCACTTTACTCTTGTACTCCATAGAAAAGATAGGGGAGAAATGGTTGCCATGGTATCAAAATATAAATATTTTCGTAGTAGAAGTGTAAAATTTGCTGGGACAGATCGTTGATGTAATGAATATGGAGAAAATAATACACCAGCGAGTTGCTTTCCACAATTAAAATAATTTATTCTGCAAATATTTCGGAATGCCTACGCAATCCATCTTCAGTGCGTCAAATTACACTTATGTGGAGCGTGTGGGAAAAAATTCACCCTAAGTGTTGAATGGCTTCTCATACAAAAAAATTTTATCATTAACACACGCTCCACATAAGTGTAATTTGACGCACTGAAGATGGATTGCGTAGGCATTCAGAAATATTTGCAGAATAAATTATTTTAATTGTGGAAAAGCAACTCGCTGGTGTATTATTTTCTCCATATTCATTATAAATATTTTCACATATAAATTTTACATCTTAAAAATCGAATGTACCGTACTGTCGGAAACTAAATACATGTCGACACTAAAAATCTGGTGAGACAAGCACAGTACACAACTTTCGATTACCGAAGGTAAGAGAAAGTTGTGTGCTGTGCGCCTGTCACACCAGATTTTTTTTATTTATTAACAAGAAATGTTTGAATACTTCAATTGGCTATTTAAACTTGAAATTATACTTTATATACTTTATCAAAAAAGTAAAAAGCATATAAAATTGCTCTTAGAAGGATTTCTGAATTTATCTTTAAAAAAACAGTTTGTTTATTTTTGCTAGCCAATTTCTTTTTTTTCGCCTTCAACAAAATATCTCGAATGATTGATTTATGGAGGAAATGGAGAGAAGAAAATCTTTTAAGTTGGATTTTTTACCTCCTGTATTGACAATTTTATTTCTTGTCAATTATTATGTTGTTGTCCGTTTGTGGGGGAGGACTCGGTCTATTTAGGAAATTGCCTGGGCTGGGGTGGCACCCAAAAGGCTGAGGGATCGACAGGACCCCCAGACAGACGACGTCGACGTACACGTCTGCCTCCGCCTTTCGATTCGTATTCGTCGGTGATCAATGCTCACGTTCTCGGAGGTAGAAGGAAGGCACCAGATGGCAAAGCTCCCCATTGCACGTTCAAATTATTGCCGAATAATTATTATTAATAATGAGAGGATTTACCCAAGTCAACTAATGAAAACGAATCATTTCATTTAAACACCTGCTAAAAAGCACGCGCCGGCGCACATAGGAGTATTTGAAGTAAAAACCCGATCAAAATAGAAAAACTCAAAATGGATGCTTCTTTATCTACTATAACCGGTTTATTGGAATCAAGGACGGATCCAGAGGTGTTTCTCGGGAGGGGGGGTAACCTGGTGTGACTGGTCGCACAACACAATTTTTTCTTAATTTCGGAAAATTTTAAGGCGCATTCTGGCCAATTATTTATTATTTTCCTTATATAAGAATATAAATACGCGTACAAATAAAATTTTTAAGTATTAATTTTTAAAATTTTACATTAAAAATAAAATTTTTTTCGAAAAAAAAGTATTTTTTTTCAAATCTCGTGGAGGGGGGTTATTACCCCCTT
Source organism: Euborellia annulipes (assembly GCA_023213315.1). NCBI lineage: Eukaryota > Metazoa > Arthropoda > Insecta > Dermaptera > Anisolabididae > Euborellia > Euborellia annulipes. The sequence continues at coordinate 21,081 of JAKCPI010021040.1, forward strand.
TACACCCCCCCCCAACCCTTCCGGTTCGGCTACCTGGTCATAACATCACTCGGAACCCAGTCATTGTGTCAACTGCTTGTCTTGGTTCTAGGCGCTCTCATTTTCGTTAGTCAGTTTTTTGTGCAAAATGTCTTCATGTGGTGGTCAACAGAAAAAAAAACGACTTGAATGTGGAAATTGAAGGTATGCTCTCTATATTACAGTATATTTGATTCAGTTTAAACGTAATTATCACTGTTTTTTATAAATATCAAAAGTCGCTTTTTTGTACGTTTTTTTTAAGAAAATTTCAGACAAATTAGTGTTTTTGTTTATGTGTCGCGGCTTGTCGCCTCAAACTTTTTATCTGGGCATAAAGTTTAGTCCTTTAGGATGTAGAAACAAGAAAAATATATCCCCCCATCTCACCCTATATTTTCTTATAGTATTTTTACGTGAACGAGGGACTCCGTTCTTCGGGAGGACATGAAGTTAGTTGAATGAGTCTTTCTTCCATCAAATTCATTTTTTCTTCTATTTTTTTTTCCTTTGAACTCTTTCAAAATATCATAGAACTCCATTCTGGTAATTTTTTTAACTCTTCCCAAAGGATCTATAACAAAAGAAAACTAAAATTATACTAAATCGATTTAATGAATTTCTGTTCCCTCGTTCACTTTAAAGTCTAATAAAAAAATATGGGGTGAGTCGGGGTGAAATGTTTTTCTTGTTTCTACATCCTAAAAGACTAAACTTTATGCCCATATAAAAAGTTTGAGGCGACAAGCCGCGACACATAAACAAAAACACTAATTTGTCTGAAATTTTCTTTAAAAAAATGTTCAAAAAAAAGCGACTTTTGATATTTATAAAAAACAGTGATAATTACGTTCAAACTTAATCAAATATACTGTAATATAGAGAGCTTACCTTCAATTTCCACATTCAAGTCGTTTTTTTTCTGTTGACCGCCGCATGAAGACATTTTGCACAAAAAACTGACTAACGAAAATGAGAGCGCCTAAAACCAAGGCAAGCAGTTAAAACAATGACTGACTTCCGACTGACATTGTGACCAGATAGCCGAACCAGAAGGGTCGGAGGGGCTGGATTCCAATAAGCCGGTTATAGTAGATGAAGAAACATCCATTTTGGGTAGCATTAGGTAAACTTTGAGTTTTTCTATTTTGATCGGGTTTTTACGTCAAATACCCCTATGTGCGGCGGCTGGATCAATCGTTAAATTTGTCAATTAAACAAAACTACAATAATGGTATATTTAATTCTTTTGTTTGCATTTTAATTCATCTAAAATTACGTTTTTGAGTGAAACAAAAATAATGGGATTTAGTCCGAAATTAGTTTTGATAATGATTTGTTGAACAAGGATGATGGGGATTTGAATGACTGAGTCAGACAAAAAGCAATAATAAAAAAATGAATGAATGAATGAATGGTGAGAGCAGCGCGATGTTACCTACAGAAATTAGAGACAATTAGCTATCCATCAAATTTATATCCAACTCTAGTTATTAGGCTAAGATGCCGAAAAGACTAATAGTTTTCATTTTTGGGGTGACCCCACAACTCCGGGTGTAGACCAGCGAGAATACGAATAGTAAATTTCATTTTAATAATTATTATTTTCCTAAAATATGATAATATAAGAGAACACAAATGCGAACATCAATCTCATGGGCGAAAGAAGAACTCCGAAATAGAAACTCGCTCTATAAGAAAAATACCGGTATTTTACCAATTAGCGAACCCCAAAAGAATTTATTTAAAAAGAATCCCGTAAATCGAATCTTTCACACTTTCAGGGGGGGGGGGGCCCCGTTAAAAGAGATGATCTCAGTTAATAAAATAATAATCTAATAATTAAGAATTAATTAAGATTCATTCCTTGTAAATCTGATGGCGACCACGAGTTACCTGAACTAAGGATGTCATTTCTTCCAAACCCTTTCACTTAAGGAAATAAAATAAATGAAAAAAATAAAAAATAATTCAAATTTATAATCTCTCATGTCATTCTATATTAGTTTGAATGTTACAGTCCACCTTCCCTGATTACTTAATAATTTTTGATGATGCAGTGGAGATTGAAGAAGTAAAAAATAACGAAATCTAAGGAGTAAAATATAAGTACAGTATACTCTTCTAGAAATAGTAGCGAAAAAATAAAATAGAGAAAATTAAGTACGCTGGGACGATTGACTAAGGTCATAAATAAAAGCAGAGTTAATTGGAGGGCATTTATTTGTAAATCTTTATTTTTCTCAGGTTATAGACAAAATAATCCAGCGATTGCTTTCCATTTCGGATTGCCTAATGCAATCCATTTCACTGCTTCAAATTATATTTACAATTGGAGACCGAAAACTCCCCAACTACGCTAATTTTTCGGCAAGGATGCAGAAGGATGGGGAAAATAAAAAATTTTTAATTTTGTTTTTCCCATCCTGCATCCTTGCCGAAAAATTAGCGTAGTTGGGGAGTTTTCGGTCTCCAATTGTAAATATAATTTGAAGCAGTGAAAATGGATTGCATTAGGCAATCCGAAATGGAAAGCAATCGCTGGATTATTTTGTCTAAAACCTGAGAAAAAAAGATTTACAAATAAATGCCCTCCAATTAACTCTGCTGTTAATCAATAACATGATATCCCATCTCTATTAGAAATTGATCAGACAGCCAGGGATTGAATTATTCAATGCGATGCTTATCAATCTTGATTAACAATATTCTATCTAATTATTCTGTACAATTGTGATTCTATTCTTTTAATAATGCAAAAATAAATTTCTGATTTATTAATTCTTATCATCTATCTTTGGGCTAAGAGAAATTGAATAAAATTCCTAAAGATAAAAGAAATCACATTGCAGCATTTCAAAATTTATTTAAAAAAAAAAATCTATTAGTTTAGTTGTTTGTTAGCAATTGAAATGAAATTAGAATTAGAGTACAATTGATGCAAGCAATAAAAGCGTGCGTTCCCATTTTATTTCGATTGTAAATTATAAGGGAACAATCGATTGTTCCGAATGGATGGGACCAAGAAACGAAAACCCGCCGTAGAGGAATCGATCAGTCTTGTCCTACTTTTAGTCGAGTCTCCCTTTTTGCTGACCGCCGCTCATAAAAACCCTTTCATCTCGCAAATATTCATAATTCACACAACTTGACTCGGGCTCTTTCCAGGCTTTTTCTTTTTAGCTATTTGCTTGGCTACTCGACACCATCCTGTCTTGGCAAAAAAAGACGTAATATATAAATAAATTATGCAGAGGAAAATTAGTACTAAAAAAAAGAAACCCAAAAAGAATTTTTAATTTTCCCATTTTAGTTAAAAAAATTTATTTAAATCAATTGGAAACCAATGGTTGGATATAAATAATTGTTATTGTATCGTAAATCTGGCAGGTCCCCTCTGGAGTAGGCAAGTCTCGCTTCGAATAACAGCCCCAAAGGGACCTATTTGATTCACCCAATTGTCTCGTAAATAATATATAATAATTCACATTGTTTATAGTCCTTGTAGAAAATATAATCTGAATCTGTAAAATTTTCAATTAATTTTTCCGACAGACAGAATTAACAGATTGCATTAACGATCGGAGTTCGTTTATGTTACTTGAATGTTACAATCAAGAAAATTAACAAGTAAACAACTCCAGTGTTGTAAAAGATTAAGGGATGGAGAGAGGGTTTTATTATTATTAAAATCTTCCCTTTCTTAGTCAAGTTATTTAGGTCAGTAGTTTACTTAAAATGGCTGGTTCTCCAAAATTATTTTTTTTTATTCTAGAAACGATTCTTACAGACAGATCGCCATCCCTTTGGAATAAAAAGCAATTAGATTTCAGAGGGAAAAGTTAAATTAGTTTAGATAAAAACCTGCAAAATGACTCGATTAGGTGAGAGCATTTGAAATTTTCCCCAATTCGAGGATATCGTGATGGAGCTCTGAGCTCATCCATTTGGAGCAAATCTCCGAGTCAAGAGGAAGGGAAGAAGAGAATTAGCTATGGCCACAAATAAATCCCTCCCCCACTTTAGGCTGACCCAAACTTATCGAAATTTGTAATGCTTTCCTTTCTGGTAGAATCAACAACAAATATCGTTATGTGTAAACAAGGGAAAATCATGCATATTCAGAGCACGTTATTTAATTAATTGAAAAGAGGAAAATGTGTTTTATAAAGAACAATATTGAAGAGAAGAGCAAATAAATATTTTATTAAAACAAATAATAATTCAATAATATAAAATTGCTTTTTGCTTTTATTTCATTTTTAGAGACAAGTTGGTGTTTTTTGAAATAGTCGTTTTCAAATAACTTCCTCTATACTAGGGTACAGTGTTGTCAATATATCAGTTAAGATATCGAGTTTATTGAGTTTCTGTTTAATCGCCAACTAAATACAGTGGAATCTCGATAATTCGTTGCCCGATTATTCGTACAAACCTACGGGTCCCCAGAGAAAATCCCGATAACTGGTGTAAAAACAATGCAATTCAATCAGGTCGGAAATTGGTATTATTTTTTTGCTCGAGGTCACCTAAAAGGTCTTCTAATTCGTATTTACAGCTTAATAAGCCCCTTAATTCGTATTCTTTTCAAGAGGGGGGAAGGACATTGAGCTTCTCTTATATTTTTTCCTTTATACAATTCTCTCTCGTTTTCTTCGTCACTGGTTGTGACCACAGATCTTACACATATAAAGATTGCTTCATATTAAAAATTCTGTGTAAATTTAACGTTATTTATGATGATCATCTTGTACTCCCGATAATTCGAACCAAACGGTCGGTCCCGTAAAGGTTCGAATTATCGGAATTCCACGGTACAATATAATATGTACCGTACTAGAGCAATTCTAAAATGATAAATTGTTATTTGAAAAAAATCGGGAAGTAGAATAGATAAAACTGAATTTTTGTGAGACAGAACAGGGGCGTAGGCTATTCTTGTTCTCTTATATTGCACCCCCTCGCCTGTTTTAGGGGGGGGGGGGGTATTTGGACTAAACCTGATGGGCCTGCACGGTCTTACCAAAATCTATCAAAAAATTCAATACATTTAGGCCTTTAAATAAATTAAAAAAAAACCTGCCCCTTTGATAATATGCAACCATAGATGCACGCCATGGTTTTGGTTGCGAATCTCTAAGGATTCTAACAAAACTCTATGCAGCATTTCTAGTCTTTTGATACCAATATTTTCAGAGAAAAAAGGTTTTTAAAATGTTAATTGCGCCGTTCGTTGCTTCATTTGATGAAATAAAAAAAAAAATGATTTTTAATTGTACTTTTCAAGAAAGAAGTTTTCCTTTTGTCTTTTTTATTCATGTTCTTTCTTTAGTAAAAATCAATAAGGTTTGGGCTTTGAGACAAGTACAACTTGACGATTCTTTATCTTTATCTTTATTTGGAGATCGACGGGTTGGACAAGTTATTCTAATAAATCGTCCCTTTTCTATTATGTCTTGTTTTATTTCTCAGAAAGTCAAATAAAAAAAAAACACAGGTGCAACATTATTCTGAGACAGTCCTTGAAAAATGTTACCTTCAAATGCAATTAAAATATAACGAATAATTAATTTCTTTCCTTTTTGTTTATATATATATTTTTTTTTCATAAAAACGAAATGAATTCAAAACGCCAAGTCCAGGGATTAAAATCAACCTCCCTTAAATCTCCATACAAATGAGGGTGGAGGCGGAGGCCACAGGTGGCCAGGGATTTAATAATTGGTCAAAAATTATCATTGCAGATACTTTCCAAGACCTAAATCAACAACCGGCCTTCAATTCTGATAATTGCATTTAATTCACGGCTTCTCTATAAATCATATTATATTTAATAAAGGGAAAATTGAATTTTACCTTCAAACAATCAATATGAATGCAGATATTCATTTTTCGATCAAAATATTAATGAAAGAGATGAGAAGAAAGAGAGGAAAGTTGGGGGGGGGGGGGGGCGAGGCTGTTTATCACGATCAGGATGAAAAAGGAAAATATTTTTTACAACAAAGACAAAACATTTCTTTTGTAAAAAAGGAGAGATAATTAAAAAAAAAATAAATAAATAAAAGATTCGAAATAATTGGAAATATTTTAGGAATTTAATTAAAAGGGAGCAGACCTTAACAAATTGTATTTCCCTCTTTTGACAATACAAATTCTCAACATTTCCGAAATGTTTATAGAAAAATTGTCTATTTAGACGTAGAGGTATAAAGAAAATAAATCAGTTATAATGGTGAATATTGATTCTTGTTTCAATTGGATAGAATTTATTTGTTTGAAGAGGGGAAAAGAAAAGAATATTCTCTCTATTTACTAAAATTTCATTTCGAGAAAATTGGAAGAAATCAATTTCATTTCATCTTTTTATGCACATCTCTTAAAAAAATTTTTATTTTTTCTCAACTGAGGCTTTATTTTTTTAAATTAAATGTAAACTATTCATAATAAACATTAAAAATTCCGGATTGACCGAGCTGAAGTTGAAGTTTTTTTTGTAAAAGTGAAAAAAAAAAAAAACTAAAAAAAGTACATCAGAAAAGTACTAGTAGCCAAATTTTTTCAAAGACGAGACCTAGCGCAATTTCATATTGGTACAGTACAGGAAATAGAATATTTAAAATTTGAAAGAAATCGTTAGAGCCGTTTTCAAGAATCGGTGTGCTTACAAACATACATTGCTCGTTAATAGATTTGTTTCAAGGAATAGTTTAATACCCTTTTAATAAATACAGTTGGTTGGCCAATGAAAAATGTTAGGATGCACCTATATTTTATAGACTCAACAACCAAATTCACAGATCTAAAAACATTTACAGTATTTCCGGTGAAATTAGAAAATTGGCATCATTTAAAAATTTCCGCTATTCTACTTAAACAAGCGATCTCTCCGCTAAGCATTAATTAAATTAGAAGCAAAAAGTAAATGTTTGTGTGGACATAAATAAATAAATATATATCTACCTCTCTAGAGTAATAATGAAAATAAAATACCCAAAAATATGGGATAGTATTGATTTTCCTTTATTGGAATATAAATGATGATGAGTTGCTTTTGATTTGTGTTCGTCAGATTGGGTTGTTTGTTATTTATAAACAAACTAATGAGAGCATTGTGAAAAATTCAGTTTGACACACTCTCGGATGCCGAAGGTAAAATGGCGCATTCATAATTTTGTTCAGAGGGTGGAGTTTCAACCCAGTGATATATCTCCACATTAAAAAAAAAAAAAAAAGATTTTGAATAAAATCTGCTTGTATTGTATCTGCCAGAACAGAAGTTTTGTTTTTGTTATGATTTGTTGATGAGACGAGGTTAAAATGTTCGCTCATTGATTGATTGATTTATAAATATATCCAATATTTATTCAATTGGAAGCTTTTATTTAATATTGTATAAAAAGGCAATAGAAAAAAATAAGCAACCAAGTTGCAAAACATTCCCACTTTTAATCGAGTAGTTGCATACACTAGTATAGTATAGTGGGAAAGTTTTGCCGATTGTTGGTCTTTTTTTTTGGTGAAAATAAAGACATATTTGGCTCGGGCCCGCCTGCGGCGAACTCTCAACTTTACTTCCTTTTTTGGAAAATCCTAACAAGTAAAGTAACCCAAATATGAAATTCCGATTTCATTGAAACTTGGTACAAAAAAAAAAACCCTTAAATAAATGATAAATCTATATATAAATTTGAAAAAATTTCGACCAATGCATGAACAGTTTATTTTTAAAAAATTTTTTTTAAAATTATTCTTGAAAATCAGTACAATAGTGAAAATCATTAAAAAAGTGTTTCAAATTCCAAGTTAGACTCATATTCAATATTGAATTCAAGTGATTTCATACAATTGATAATTATGCCTAAAATGAATAATTAATATTAGCATTAGGTTTCTATCTAGCATCTCAACAATAGTATTAACGACCATTCAAAACACTTTGTAGCTAAAAATCTATCTTGTTTAAAAATTTTCAAAAACTGTTGCAAAAGTGGACAGACAGAGATCTATTTTCTTTTATAATATAATTTTGAAATAAAACTAGGTCTCCCGTAAGTGCCTTCTCCTTCTTCAAGCGCCCCCGTTAACCCATAGCCTACACCAAACCCATTAATTTCTGTTATCTGACTATACCCCTTCAATAACATTATCAAGCTGAAAAGTTTCAAAATCCAACAATCAATTCACTCAACAAATAGCCCAAACACTTTCAAAACAACTTGAAATTGAAAATCTACCTGTTTTAAAAATTCAAAAATTAATTTTTTTTAAAAGTTCTGTTATTTTATTGGTCGAATTTTTTCTCGTTTAATGCATATTTATATTAGTTGTTTAATTGTACAAAGTTTCATTGAAATCGGAATTTCATGTTTGGGTTACTTTACTTGTAAGATAAAATATTTTTAATATAAAATTTTTACAGGTTGGACTGATGGGAATTAGCAAATTATGGCCTATCTACAACCGCAGAGGTAGGGTACTGTATAAGCGAAAACAGCTTAAACACATTAAAATGTTTTTTTTTTTTTTTTTTTGAGTTTTTGGGGTCCTTATGATCTGAAACGTAAAGGCACATAAAAAAATTGAGGGGAGAAGGGTTGGATTTTTTACGATGATAACACTTTCTTGCATATAATGTATTAGCGAGGAAGTAAAATGAAAAAGTCTGGATGTGATATCCTGTTTGATTTGAAACATGTAAACAGTGACAGAAATAAACAGACTTGGCTAAGAAAATATTTATTTGTATCATTGAGAGATCTATTGAAGAAATGATTTGCATTTTCCAACTTTTATAGAATAAACATAAATTTCTTTTTAAACAAAATTAAAGATGAATAAATAAGATATGTAAATAAGAAAAGCAAATGAACCGAGAAGAAAGGAAAAATAAATTAAAATCTGTGTGAAAAAAAAGAGGGGAAGGGAATATTTTATTAATAAAATATCTAAAATGGAAGGGTTAATAGCGAGGATAAATTTAAAAGAGTTGATCAAGATTAGGAGAAAAAAGGCACTATTTGTAATATTAGATACCACTAAGGGTGGGTTTTACATTTACAGCGCGATCAACCAACATCCAGGTGGCTAGTAAGAGATTAAAACTACAGTATAATTTATATAAAAGTCCGTTATCAATTCAATATTGTTATTACAAGATAATACATAAATAAATTTGCTAAATAGAAAGTGAAATTTAGTTCGCTAGTCAGAGCTGAGCTGAGATAAAGTTTCGCAATGAACGTTCGGGATAGAACAACTTATCTACGTATAATCACTGTTTAGTTGGAAATTAACGGCAAAATAGAACAAACAGAAATAGAGATGATATTTAGCTATATTCCCTAACAACTCAACTGTCCTTTTTAAATATAAAATTTCAAGCAAGGATTTTATTTTTAAGTGAGACAGGATGGTGAAACCCGCCTCGAACATCTTGTCTCACCCCACATTTGATGCGTTCTTTATATCAAACAAAGCCAAAGGGCTTCCAATAAAAATAGATTCCTTGTCTTTTCAAAGTGCATATTCTCTAGTGTTGATTCAAATATACGTTTTTTAATAATCAAAAAAAAACCCTTCATTGCTCTTCTATTCTTAGCGTTGGCTCTCTAATTATAAAAGAGCGCCAGAGAACACAAAAGTAGATTTTTAGCATCTTGAGAGAAATAATCGTTCAATTTTTGATCAATGAGAGAAAAAAAAGGTATACAATAAAAAATATTTCTTCTTTTAATTACAAACAAATGAAGAGGATATAAACGAAATCAGTTAGAATAAATAAAGATTAATCCGTTCACTTTCTACTTTATAGCAAATGTATTTGAACATGAATAAACATCGTCTCAATGGAGAAGAGTAAATGTTTAAAAAAAGGCTATATTCGTATACTGAGAGAGACAGAATCTATCTCCAAATGACGAACAAAATTTTTTTATTGTTCTTAACACTCTGTTTACAAGTTGACTTTAAACAAGGAATTTATTTTTGAAAAATTTCGTTCTGGCTAAAATTTTATGTCATTGGCTAGAGTAAAAAATAAAATTTATTTAGCAAAGTAAATACATCATATAGCCTTTTTTGGATTTGATTGAATTTAAAAATATTTTCAAAAATCAAAATTTTATAAGGCCAAAGAGCTGAACTTAGAATGCAGAGACTGACTGACAAATGAGTAGAAAAGGATTTAATTTAGATGAAAAGAATAAAATGAGGCTAGGAGGGTAGGTATTATGAATAAAAGATCAAAAAAATCTGGTGTAGCTGGCCGCACATCACATAACTTTTTTTTGGTCTTCGGTTGTTCCAAAATTGTGTGATGTGCGATCAGTCAAGCCAGATTTTTTTCAGTCCACATATATAACATACTGTATATAATGCATAAGAAACCTCGAAGTAAAATTTATTATCAATTATGGGGAAATACGGTTTTGGGGGGAAAATTGAAATATATAATATCAAACTAACATTGTAAGAGCAACTAATTTTAATCCAAATAGTTAGTCAATTTTGAAAAAAAATAAAAAAAAACCCAAAAGTACTACAACAGTTCTGTACTCTTTGGCTGATTGTCGAAAGGTTGGTAAGGCATGCCAAGGAGTAGTTAACTTAAATTTCATTCTCGTAGCTCTTTACGTTCTTGAGATATTTTGTTCACAGAGTCACACACAGTTCATTTTGCGTGTATTTTCATCAAAATCTCAACTTTAAATTTTTGACACGATCGAAATACTTTCTAGAGATTAACAAACCCTTTACATATAGACAATAGAAAGTATTAGTTGAAAAAATAAATTTTATTATAAAAAGAAAAAAGAAAATAAAAAAACATATTAATCAATCGCAAATTGATGAAGAGAGTGGTTGTGAAGAATTGACGAGATGCAGCCTGGTCACTTTCCTCCACATGACATCTCGTCAGTATTCGCAAATATTAACATTGGATGAAGGTAGCATCCAGCTACAGTAGAGTATTCAAATGCAACATGGCGCAATGTTATTTTGCTTTGTACGGATACCTATGTTCTAATAAGAACCTTGAGCTTAACAAGACGTGGGTGGTTTATGCTGATGTGTTTATTTTAATTTGACATGTAAAAAGCATCTTCTTTATTTGCTTATTTCGAGATCGGTATACAGTATTATCAGATCAACGAAATACAAGAACGCCCAGCCTTGGCTCGAGTAACTCTTGATCGCCATTCACAGACTCAAAATATGAAGTCAGTGAGCAAAAAACTTAATTTTTACTTTTTCTTGCCTATATACTGTTTATGTTAATATATACCGGTATATAAAGAGAAAGTAATGGTTTCATGTCAAAAATTCGATGTCCAGATTTTGATGGATATATACATTTTGAGGTCCACTGAATCCAAAAAAGTGGTTTTCGCGACATGGTCTGTCTGTGTTCAATTTAAAACAAGAAGGAATTTAGCTATGAGGCTGAAATTTTATATTTTAGTTAGGCAGCATCTGAGGCGAGAAAATTAGCTTTTAATCAAAATTGCCTAAAGAGTACTAGTACTTACTGATGTACTTTTTCAGTTTTTTCGATTTTCTCAAAATTCGCTCCAACGATTTTGATTAAAATTCAAAAATCAACTATTTTTTAGATGCTCTTTAAAATGTATATTCTCATTTTGCCCTTGAAATCACACTTGAATCACCTTGAAGCACACTTTGCTCTTGTACTTCATAGGAAAGTAAGAGAAATGGTTGCCATGGGTTTATAAATTTTGTATTTTGAATTTTAATAGCCTATAGTGGCGGAAACTAAATATATATCGACACAAAAAAATCTGGTGTGAAAGCACAGAACACAACTTTCTTTTACCAAAGGTGTACTGTGCGTTCAGTCCAGATTTTTCTAAAAAGGAAAACAAAATCAATCATCCAGTTTTAGTCACTTTAAAGAGTGAAAAAAATATAAGGAATGAAGCAGTCCTAATCTTAAAATTATAATTTTCAGGCTTATCACTACCTTACTATCTACTGTAGAGCATTATAGAAAAAAGTAAAATTAAAATATCCATTTAAATAAGAGTTTAATTTGAATGAAATTTTGCAAAAATGATTTGAAATTGGAACCATGTCAGACGTGATCGACAAATAAGCAATTAAATAACAGTAATAAAAAAAGAGTCTTATCCTCGAGTTCAGGCAAGGGCGGATACAGGGGGGGGGTAAAGGGAGAATTATCCCCCCCCCCCGAGATTAAAAAAAAATACTTTTTTTCGAAAAAAAAAATGTATTTTTAATGTAAAATTTTAAAAATTAATACTTAAAAATTTGATTTGTATTTATATTCTGGCAAACAAGTACAGAATGCGCCTTTAAATTACCGAAATTAAGAAAAAATAGTGTGCTGTGCGACCAGTCACTCCAGATTACCCCCCCCCCCTCTCGAGATCCGCCCTTGAGTCCAGGGCATTATTACTTTATCCATTGTGATATCAAATATCAATTTGGGTATAATAGTTTAGGGGATCAAAGAAATTTTTTCTAAGATAAATAAACTTTTTCTTTTGGAGAGAACAAGAGCTTCTAAGTTGAATTTTTTTTTTTTTTTTTAATAAACTTGAAACTTTTGCTAGGGTTTGTCATGTGTAACTTTAAATATTAATTACCCGTCTATTAATTTTTGATATTTTATCATTTTGTTTTAAGGTGACAAGAAAAGAAGTAAAACAAGCATCAACTAAAGATATGCATGTTTTGTGACGGTAAAAAAACTCTCAAAGTTTGAAGGCAACATGCATTAGCAAAGTTAGCTAAAAACTCGCCTCGTCGCTTTTTTAAGGACATACTTTCTATACGTATGCTCTGAAAAATTATATCTTTTACCTCCCCACGAAAAGAATAATTTTTGGGGCTCGAACACAAATTATAATTTTTGTAAATTTAGATGAATAATTAATTAGCTTCATCTGTTTTATCCACGAATTACATTTTATTAGAATCGTTTGATTAATTTTCTAATTTTGATGGTTATTATTAAATGGGGATTTAAGTGTATAACATCATGAACAGGGGAGGGGGGAGAAATTAATAAATGAATGAATAAATGACGTCAGTCAATCCACTGGAGTGGTTTACATTTAAATTTGAAATCACTCAATATCGTCAATAAGTTTAATTGATGACAGATTTAATCATTAGTTAATAAAAGAACTTGCAATCCCCGTGATGATTTTGTAATTATGCAATTTAGGATAATAAATATAGAAAAAAATTACAATTTCTAATAACAATGAAACAAGCATTTAGATAAAAAAAAACCATCAATTTAATTAAAAACAAGGCCCTCGGGCCGTGGTGTAATTTGTAGCCTGCTGGCCTTCTATACCAAGGGTCGCGGGTTCGGACCCCAGGCAGTCCGATGGTTTTATTTAAGCCATTTGGATACGAAATGGCTTAAATAAATATGCCTGGACCCCCAATATATATATTATTATAGTAAAAAGTCTTATAAGGCCTGAGTTGCCGAGAAGACTAAGTGAATGTGTGTGCGAGTGCGAGTGTGAATGGGAAAACAATCTCGACATCGAATTTTTGACATGATCGCAATACTTTCTCTCTCTTTATATTAACATATATAGAGGTAAAAAGTGTGAGTGATAAAAAAAAATTAAAAACATGCCGGGGGGGGGGCTCAAGTAAAATTCTACCTTGAAATTATTAATAATAATTCAATTCTAATACCTCGGAACAAGGAAGTTTAGAAGAAAGTGGATTTACAAAAAAAAAAAAAAAAAAGCATTTAATTTGAATTAAGAATAAAAAAATAGAGCAATCAGTAATTAAATAATAAGTAGACATGTAATCTTATCTAATTGAGGCCATGACTAAATAAGGCATATTCCCAGCTAAAATAGGGACATGTTATGTGATTAGTTAACCTTGACATGCATGTCTGCAAGCCAACAAGTATGGTGTCTTAGGTTAAGGCCAGAGGAGGTAAAACAGACTTTTCTTAAAAAATTTCAAACAGAGATTGGGTACTCGCTAATTTCAGGGGGTGAGGGGGGTAAATAATTTTTAGATTCTGGTATACGAAGGCACACATGAAGAAATGAACATCATTTTGGTGGAGGGGTAAGGCGAAAGTCTTCACCTCCTTAAAGTTAAATATTTCTCGAGATCTATCTATATATTTGAATAAGATAATAATAATTCAAAATTTCAAAATACCTCAATTCGAACTTTGAGTCATAGATACGGTATATTTAACGAGTGTGAGTGTTTTTTTATCGGCGGGGCCTAACGCCCCATGACCTCCGAGAATCGAATTCAAGATCTGCCCCGGAAAGGTTGGAGATCCTGGGTTCGATTCCCGGGGGCCATGGGGCGTTTGGCCAAGCTAATAAACTTGTTAAATTTGACTATTAAGTTCAAGAAATTTTTATTATTTATTATAATAAATGTAAATTTGTTGAGATTCATTTGTAACACCCCCCTCCCAAAAAAAAGATGAAAAATTAAATGAAAATATCTATTAATTGTGAACAGCTTTTGTTTGAAGAAATTTTTTCTATCTCATATTCTTTGTTAAATTGATCTTATTATTAGATGGCTGCCATTCCCTTAACATATTGGCCTTAATTAGGATCCTGCCTTACACGGTCAATATTATTGAAGCAAGAATATTGACGCAACATAGATTAAAAGACTGGCATCCCTAAACCACTCAATGATATATATTTTTTTTACTTTCTCTTACCTCTATATATATGTTAATATAGAGAGAGATTCATGTCAAAAATTCCATGTCGAGATTTAGATGGATATATACGTTTTGAGGTCCCCTGAGTCCAAAAAGTGATTTTTGCGACATGGTCTGTCTGTGGGTGGGTGGGGATGTGTTCAATTTTAAGCATGAGGTTGAAATTTTATATTTAAGTTTTGTAGCCTCCTGGACCGTGAAAATAAGCTTTTAAACAAGATCGGCCAAAGAGTACTAATACTTTACTGATGTACTTTTTCAGTTTTTTTTTTTTTTAATTTTCTCAAAATTCGCTCCAAGGATTTTGATTAAAATTCAAAAATCAATTATTTTTTTAGATGCTCTTTAAAATGTATATTCTCCTATTTGCCATTGAAATCTTCTGAAGACCACTTTACTTTTGTACTTCATAGGAAAGATGGAGAAATAATTGACATGGTATCAAAAGATAAATATTTTCCCATACTTAGAAATTTTATTTCTTGAATTCAAATGTACCGTACTGTCGGGAACTAAATATATATAGACACAAAAAATCTGGTGTGATAAGCACCATTACCTTCGGTAATCGAAAGTTGTGTGCTGTGCGACAGTCACACCAGATTTTTTCCATCAATATTATTGTTTCTACTGTATATAGACCTACTATTCAGACGATCAATATATGATCGCTATCGATATTGACCGTCTAAGGTAGGCCTAAAAATGTTTTCAAACAAAAGGTGTCCACAATTAAGAATAGAGCAATATATATGGGTGATTCTACGCTATTTGAATTTTAATGGTTAGTAGAAAAAAATGTATGTTAATATAATTAAATCATTGATACTGTATTCCTAAGTAATAAAGCATCTCGTGTTTTATTTGAGCCATTTAGTCTATTCACCATAACTGATTCATTTTAGGAATTAATAGTTGAAAATAGTCATAAATATCTACTATTCTGGATGTCCCATTTCTAGTTTTTATACTAGTTTTGTTCGAGGATCATTTATTTATTAACTTGACATAATATTTTTATCATAATTATAAACATAAATAAACTACAAAACATAATTAATGAAAATACATTATAAAAGTATTTGTTATGCCCTTGGCACCTCAGCAACAATCTATCAGGCAGAAATTCTTGCCATAAATACATTGCTCAAGTCCTTAAAAAAGGACCTCGGGGAGCAAAAATAAAAATCCACTCGGATAGCCAAGCAGCCCTAAAAGCGCTAAAATCCTATGCCTTTAAATCGAGACTGAGTTGGGAATGCCTAAATTCTAAAGGAGCTGGCTATACACAATAGTGTAACCCTTAAATGGGTGCCAGGACATGCAGGAATACAAGGCAATGAAGAAGCAGACCAACTAGCAAGGATGGGAGCAAATACTCCTTTCACAGGGCCCGAACCAGCCTGTGGGCTGTCGCATAAGCAGCTAAGACTGGAAATCGGACGGTGGAAGGAAGACGAAAACAAAAAGCTATGGGCAAAAAACCCAGGCTTAAGACAAGAGAAGAAGTTTATAACACTATCCGCAACAAAATATAAAGAGACTTATCGCTCTAAACAGAACTGATTTAAGACTGATAAGTACCGTAGTTTTCTGATAGGACACTGTCCTTTAAAATATCACCTAATGAAGATGGGCAGAGCTGATGACGGCATATGTCGCCTCTACAATCTGACAAAAGAAACGGCGGAACACATCATGTGCGAATGTATTGCACTAATCCGTCAAAGAAGGCTAAAGGCTGAAATAAAACCTGAGGAAATATCAAAAGCCTCTCCCAAGAATATACTGGCCCTGGTAAAAGGGACTTCTAAGAATAGAACAAAAGATCAACTAATGGTCGCAGTTCAAAGTGTCTTAGGTCCAAAACATAATAATAATAATATGTTTTTGCTATAGTAGAGGGGAAAAGTCGAAAAAATTTGTCTTATCTGAGAAATCACCCAATCAGGTTTATATTTTTTATTTATTTGCTGTTGTGTAAATATTTTTGGTATTATGCAGGTATTATGCAAGAAGAGAGAATAGGGAATTTATACGATCGAAACAGGGTATATTAAATTGGATTTTTTTGCATTTAATCAAAAATACCAGCATTATTTTTATTAAAACCATTTCGAAATAAACATTTTTAAAATAATGTTAATATTTTTGAATTTATCAAATGAAAAGATGATAAATATTTTTTTTTTCTTTTGAAGACTTTGTTATTATATGATGTGATTTAAGCAGATTTTTATTTCATATTAGGAATGAATTAATATAACATTGAAATATTACATCAAAAATGTTCTTAGTGAGTGCCAAAATTAAGGCTCATCTACACATGTGATTATTTCATTGTTTCTCCAAGGAAATTTTTATTGGAAATTGTCAAAGTTTGAACGAAGAAACTGCTTTCATTAAAATAAAAAAGAAAAACAATGAAATAATCACATAATCGAAAGATGAACGAGTGAAGCAGTCGCTCAGCTCACTTGTAGAAAGAAACCTAATGGGTGGACTTTAACTTTGGCAATTACTGTAGTCCTATTAATATGTATATATAATTATATAAATTTAAATAAAATTAGATGTAAGAGAATTAGATGAGCCTCTGAGATAGAAAATTGTTTTTTTTATAAATAATTTATTTGAATACCCAGAGAAATAATTTTTATTAAAAAAAAATCTTTTAGTGATTATATTTTTAGGTTATATATATTTGAATGTTATTTATATATTATTATTATTATTGTTGACAAGAAAAATGTTAATTTAAATGGAGCGGGCCAATTAATTAATTATAAGAAAGTTTGACATTTGTTGGGGCTTACCTTCATTTTCTTCATCAATTTTGAGAGCTTTGGAAATAAATTCGAATGCTCGTCGATGATGATGTTTTTGTTTGGCAAGCAGAGGATCTCCAGGTCCAGGGCCCGACGGATGCTTCGAATTCAATTGTGACATCTCTTCTGACTGGTCACAATTGTTCTCTGGTATCACAATTTCAACGTTACATGCACTCGAATTCACATTTGGTCGATGAACTAACCGCGAACTTGATGAATATAAATATTTGAATATTAAAAACAATTGATAGAGTAACGAACGAAGAATGTCGAATAAAAAGATAACTGGGAATGAAACAAAATAAAGATTGCGTTTATGAACAGATGGATGGTCGTAACGAGACGTGCCCCTATCCTCTACTTTTCTTGATTTTTTAGGTGACTTTGCACTCCCTTTCCGCTGCATTCGGCTGCCATCACTAAACGACATGCTCAAATGGGATGACGTCATTGAGATTCGAATCAACACAGGCACCTCCAATGGGGAGCTTTAAATTTATTTGGAGCGGCATTTGAAAGCGCTGTCAAGCGCTCACTTTTTAACTTGTTCTTGAGCAAAAATCAAAGACAACCTTGATTTTTTTTTATATATAATTGCTTTTCACCAATTAACGAGATTCACCTTATATATTAATTTTGAGTACGAAATCAAAAGCCACCTGATAGTAATATAGCGTTGCGAATAAGTTACTTGTTCACCGGTTCGGCGTTCTCTGTCAACTTGATTTGTCAGACGCAGGCTCCGTCAAATCACGAAGTGCTAAAAGCAGCAACGCATTCACTTTATATTTTTAACTACAAGTTAGTTTGATTTTCTGATAATAGATAGGGTAAGAAAATAAAAAAGTCACCTCTTAATTATAAATAATATAATTAAAGAAATTATTCTATTTATTCTAAAATTTAGAAATGCCTGGATCCCCAATAGATATTATCTCATATATAATCGTAATGTCTTATATGGCCTAAGTTGCCGAAAACACTGTGTGAATGTGTGTGAGTGTGAGTGGAAAAAATGTGTGAATGTTAAAAAAAATAAAATAAAATAAAATTAAGATAAAAATCTAAAGTAATAGTAAACATACTCTTTTTTGATATCGTTGTTTAAACAAATACAAGCTGTGACTAGAAGAAATCTATCTATTTATTTAATTTATAAGTTTTGCCTCATTATTTTATTTTAAAGCAAATATTTTTCTCAAAGACTGACCATCGAATTTTTTTTCATTTATTAGGCAACCAGTAAGAAGCTATCAGCTGGCATTCAATTATAAACTAAATTTCATTGTTATAATTCTTCAAATATTAAATTACATCCTCAACATATAGTAATAAATAAAATTATATCAAAAAATAAAAAGAAATATATAGTTAAATTCAAAAATTTTAAATTTAGCGCTAAATTTGTTTGTCACGTCATGTTACAGCTAGGTGTGAAGCGTTGAGATGTGAATGCACTTGTTGTTTTTGGTTCTCTGAACACCTGTACATCTTTTGGATCGAACTGTTTTTATTTTTAATATTTTTTCCAAGATTATTTTATTATTTATTTTATAACTTTTTTTTATGATTTTTAAAATTAATTAAAGATTATTGAATGATTTTCAAGATTAATTAGATTTCAAAGTAAATATTATAATGTATCCTGGAATAACCTTTAAAAATGGACTTGCCATTTGAAGCCGCTTGCTTGTTTTTGTTGCAGATGGAGGATTTCAGCACGAATAATAATGCAAGCTCTCAAAACTCACAAAACTATCAACCGCCGTTGACACACTCACAAGAGTATTTGCTAAATGAATATTTGGGAGATTTTGGGTAAATCACATATATTTTTTCTCTTAAAAATAATAATAATAATGGAGGTGATGAAACATGTATCTCTTTATTTTATTTAGTAATTTGACAGTGAATATTTTTTGAAAAAGTAATATTTTAAAAATAAAATTTAACATGGTAATTTTGAATTCTTTAAAATTCAAAAGTTTATTTAAGCTAAGAGAACTTTCTTTTATAAAATTGATATTTGATATATATATAGGGCGTAGCAAAAAAAAAAATGTTTGAATTATTATATCAGGAATGAAGCTTAGAAGAAAACGCAGACAGAATTTTTTCTTTAAAAAAAATATATTTCTAATAGCTGACGTTTCGGCTTTGGTCAAAGCCATCCTCGGTATTGTATTAGTGATAGAAGGAAAAAGTTTTTTCTTAAACTAAAAACTTTTTTCTAATGTTATATCCAAAATTAATACTAAATCCATTTCGAAATATATGTACATAATGAGTGCAGCTCCGAGGATGGCTTTGACCAAAGCCGAGTAGGGAATTAGATGTCTGTCTGCCTGCTGTTATAACAAGCGACTGACAAGTGATAAATTTTTCTTTAAAGTTTTGAGAAATTGCAATTGCAACTGGATAATCTTATATATTGTGAATGTGAGTATTTGTTGGTGTTGGTCGAGTGTGGATACCGAAGCCCCGAGATCCTGGGTTTGATTCCCGGTGGCCATGGGGCGTTTGGCTTACCATCAAATAAACATACTCACAAATTTGTTAAACGGAAATTTTATTTTAATTTATTATTTTTAACAGAATTCCTTTTTGAATAGTAAAAAATATGTTTTTCTATACTGTATGTATTATCTCACATTACTCACTTTTGAAATACATTTTTACTTTCTCTTACCTATATATATGTTAATATATATACAGTAGAGAGAAAGTATCAATATTGGATTCATGTAAAAAATTCGATGTCTAGATTTTGATGGATATACACGTTTTGAGGTCCCCTGAATACAAAAAAGTTGTTTTTGCGACATGGCCTGTCTGTGTGTTCAATTTTAAGCATCAAGGAATTGAGCTATGAGGTTGAAATTTCATATTTAAGTTAGGCACCCTCCTGGCACGTGACACGAAGCTTTTAAACAAAATCGGCCAAAAAGTACTAGTACTTTGCTGGTAGACCTTTTTAGTTTTTTTCGATTTTCAAAATCAAATTCGCCCTAACAATTTTAATTAAAATTAATTATTTTTTAGATCTTCTTTCAAATGTATATTCTCATTTTGCCCTCAAAATTGTTTGAAGCACTCTTTACTCTTGTACTTCATCGGAAAGATAGGAGAAATCGTTGCCATGGTAACAAAATATAAATATTTTCCCAACTTTATAAATTTTATATCTTGAATTCTAATATATCAGCGGAAACTAAATATATTTCGACCGATGATTTTATTTAAGTATTTGGATACCAGATGGCTTAAATAGAAATGCCTGACCCCACAATAGATATATTCTCTACAACGGTTATCGTCAAAGTCTTATATGGCCTAAGTTGCCGAAAAGACTGTATGAATGTGTGTGTGAGTGTGAGTGTGAATGAGAAAAAAGTGTGAATGTTTTTATAAAAAAAAAAAAAAAAAATATATTTCGACACAAAAAAATCTGGTGTGACAAGCACAGAACACAACTTTCTCGAACCTTAGTGTGCTGTGCGACCAGTCAGACCAGATTTTTTTGTTCATTCCTTCTCTCAAAGTTGATCTTTATGTGATTCAAGTCAAGTGTGTGAGTTATGTAATAAGACCATTTTATTTTATATTTTTATTGAATTTCATTGCTTTGTTTGTCTGTTTTAGTATCAATTTTGATCAACCATGTATTGAGTATAGGGCCTCAGCAACTGTGAAACTCCCATCGACAGAAGATTACCCTGGGATCTATAAATTCGATGTGCAGGTTGATATGACAAATCCAGAAAAAAAATATGAGGTGAATATTTTTAAGGAATTAAACCTATTTTCTCATTTATATATGCAACAATTTCATTCATTGTGGAATAAAAAAAAGATACGTTTTTCTTTTATGGTTCACTCACACTCTAAAATAACCAGATTTTTTTTTTCTTAATTTAAGTCAATTTAGCTCACTACTCTTTTATTTATACCGGAATAACAGACAAATTCCAATTGATGGCTACAAGCAGTCCCTTCAAGGTCATAATTACGTTTATTTATTTATTTATTTCTAATCTTTTTGGCTACTAATGCCTTAATTTCTTTTCCCTTTGAGAGAGAAAATCGGACTCCTTACATGTGAGGATAGATGACAGGCACAAAGAATGTACATGTAGACACACATTGCATTCTAGTAGCAAGTAGTTAGCATCCGTTACGTAATGAATCATAACTAATAATTATAAACATTAGGATAGAGACTGGCAAAACTGAGACTGAGTCATTTGTCTCAGCTGATAACTGATAAGTCTAGAGAAGTGGTTTTCAACCAGTGTGCCGCCAAATTTTAGAAATGTATATAGTAAAAGTTATAATGCTTTTTTTTATTATTAGTGAAGTTTAAATTAAAGAAAACCAACATAAAAACGAAAAAAAGTTTTTTTTTTTTTTTTTTTTTTTAAACATTCACACTTTTTCTCATTCACACTCACACTCACACACACATTCACACAGTCTTTTCGGCAACTTAGGCCATTTAAGACTTTGACGATAACCGTTGTAAGTATAATATTATCTATTATGGGTTCAGGCATTTCTATTTAAGCCATCTGGTATCCAGATGGCTTAAATAAAATTATCGGACTGCTGGGTCCGAACCCGCGACGTTTGGTATAGGAGGTAGGCGCGCTACATACTACGAAAAAAAGTTAAATGTGGAATATATATATATATACGTTTATGGGAAGATAAATTTTTCTAGGGTTGAGTAGCGTTTAATTATTGAACTACTCGACGTTTCAGCTCTGCTTTAGGTGAGGTTTGGGAGTTTGGGATTAGAAAGTAAAGTGGTTTTTTCGGGCTCGACGTTTTGCTGGTCACTAGGTCTTGTCATATCTAGGAAGTGTGTGTTCGAGCTTATCTTTAGTTTAGATTGACTTCGGGGTCTCAATCTGGCTACTCCCTAAAGTGTTTATCAAAAATTAATGTTTTACTAAATATATATATATATATATATATATATATATATTCTTATTGATTGACACAAACCAAAAAAAATGATAAGGCCATATGTTGGTATCTGCATATAAATTAATGTGAATCTAGTAATATCAATCTCCTAAAATTCCTTATCTATATATGTGATGCGGAAAGTGAAAAGGGACCTCTTGTCGGAAATTTCACAAATTGTGTTATTGATTGAAAGGATAATTTCCTGAACATTTTAAGACCAAAACCATTATAATATCTCAAAAAATAAAAAGAGTTACAGCCTTTCAAAGTTATAGATATAAAAACGGGATTTTGAGAAAAAAGCTTTTAAGGCGGGGCAGGAGCGAAGGTGTTTGCATGTTTTTCCCGCTAAGATGGCGTTGTGTGTCATAAAAAATATGCCCAAAATCTCAAGTAATTCAAAAATTTGCCATGAGATGTCAGAATGGTAGCTAATAATATTTAATGCATTTGGTTGATTTTCATTGATCTTTTGACAATAAATACTTTATAAATGTTATTATATATTATGTATCTTTTATAAAAGCATAGAAATATATAAATATAGGCCAGATATAGCCCATTATGCGATCGGCTGTTAGACTAGCCTGCCAACTATTGCAAGAATGCTGAACTAATTTGGCAGATGATTTTTAAATAAAACATCTAAGCTTATTTTAAACATTTCTTAATTAATATGTGATTAATAATAACAATAAATTCATTTTTAAATTTAAAAAAATTAAAGATTATTGGGACAGATTGTTTTTTTGTATTTGCTTGATAACAAAAAAATTAATTACGATAATTTTTTAATAAGTCACTAAAAAAATTATAGCTCGATGTCCCAATAACCTCTTATGAATTTAATTCATTTAAAAAAAAACCGCATTGAAAAATTCCTTATAATAGCCTAGTTTTTTTTAAAGTACGTTTAGAAGTCGCTCTTGAACCCCCTTGAACACAATAAAAAACTATTTAATGTTATTTTGTATTATTTATCTCATTGCTAAAATTACTGAATAAACCTGTATAGGAAATTTTGAAGAATCTTATTCAATCGAAACCCAAAAATCGATATTTTTGACCTGATTCGACCGTACCGATAATTTTGCTTCGCCGACAAGAGGTCTAGCATCAACTTCCGCATCACATATTATCCAGGAATACTTTACAATTAAGATAATTTAAAAAAAAAGGAGAGATGAAAGTTCTGCGATTCCTTGACCTTAGAATGGGTAATGAGAATTACACTCCAACAGCCTTACACTTGTTAGACCGAATGTACTATGTATTATTTTAATTAATTTGTTTTGTTTGTTTTTGTTTTTTTTTTTTAGTATTCACAATCTTTAAATAAACTCTTCGTCAATATGGACACGAATATATTTATTACTTTTCAAGTGAACACTCCTACTATTGAACCTCTATTCATTAGAGCTCTGCCAGTTTACACGGATCCTCAATTTTTTCAAGATCCTGTACTCAGATGCAATCATCATTCAATTCAAACTCTCGAGTGCAATAAAGGTTTCACTTTTATTTTATTTTATTTATATATATTTACAATGAGAGTTTGAATGGATAAATAGTGATTCAGGGGACCTCAAAACGTGTATATCCATCAAAATCTCGACATCGAATTTTTGACATGAATCCAATACTTTCTCTCTATATATATTAACATATATATAGAGGTAAGAGAAAGTAAAAAAAGATTTTGCCTATATCCTCACAGTACAAAATACAAATCCGGACTGAATTCTGATTCTGATTACATACTACTTTATAAATACGTTTGTATAAATTGCGTCACATGTCGTCATTGTAAAAAGAGGAAGCCATTCGGTGAGGCATACATTTCTTGATAAAATTTCATTTATTTTAAACTTTTTTGTTTATTTATTTATTTTTATAGTTATATGTATTTCTATTTTTGTTTCTGATATTTGAAATTACGAAATTAATCTAGTCATTTTTAAGCCCTACTCTAATCCTTTACCAGTCTGTGACGTCATATGTCGCAATTTATATGTTTATATTCTAATGTAATCAGGACTAAACATTCACTTTGATAGTGATTGGTGTTGTGTTGAGAAAGAAATTGCAAGTATCAATGTGATTGTTGATTTGATTGTTGTATTTAATTAAGTTAAAAATTCGATGTGGTGATTTTGTTCGAAATAGATGTTTTGAGAGCCCTGTCTGAGTCAAAAAACGTAAGTCTGTGAACTAAATATCTCAAAAACGAAAAGGACTACGAAGTTGAAATTTTATATTTAAGTTAGGTACCTCCCTGGCACGTGACATGAAGCTTTTGAACAAAATCGGCGAAAGAGTACTAGTACTTTACTGATGTACTTTTTCAGTTTATTTTTCGATTTTCTCAAAATTCGCTCTAAACGATTTTGATTAAAATTCATAAATCAATTATTTTTTAGATCCTCTTTCAAATGTATATTCTCATTTTGCCCTCAAAATTGTTTGAAGAACACTTTACTCTTGTACTTCATAGGATTTTTCTATGCTTAAAAATGTTATCTCTTGCGTTCTGATCAGAACGGAGAGGGACTGAATCAGAGTTGGGTTTAATACACGATTTTGCAGTTTTGTACAAAAATCGCGGATAAAACTTGTATAAAACGTATAAAATGTATAAAACTTGGATGCGCATGCGCAAATCCGACGAGGAAGGAAATTCAAATAAAATTTCATTTTTCAATTATTAACATTTTGATTATATTATTCACTAAATAAAAAGCAAACAACATCGCCAATGCTTTAGAACATTATAAAATATGAAAAGCTTTTAAGCTGTTTTTTCAGGGGGGAGGGTTGATTTTTTACAGTTTTATACCTCGGCCTAGTTTTATCCGCGATAGTTTTATACATGTATAAAACCGTGTATTATACTCGGCGGGATAAAACCTGCCAACTCTGGTTCTAATAGAGGCCTTCTATCGGAAACTCAAATACGGAATGTCAAAACAAAAAAAATCTGAGATGTCATCACATTGCACAACTTTCGTTTACCGAAGGCAGTGCAATCGATCCCACCAGTGTTTTTCTTCTTCTTTCTTCGCGGTGCGGGGTCCGCGTAGGAGGCAGGGGCGTATATAGAAATTTTTTTCGGGGGGGGCCCGAACTCAAAAATTTTTCTGCGGAAAAATTTTTTTTAAGAAACTATGTTTTTTTCCATACGAAATTTTTTGCGGAACCAAAGTTGTCCATCCTGCGGGCCCCTCGGCCCCCCCTTATATACGCCCCTGGTAGGAGGTGAGGTTTTTGCGACCGGGAAGGAATAGAGGGTCATTCCATATCAAGTGAAAATAAAAATTTCCCTCATGTTTTTCTTTTTTATTAGTTTTTGGTTTAATGAATAAATACATAAAACTAAATTAAAATTTGGAAAAAAAATTTTTTTATCTCCTTTAGTTTTTTCAAAATCTTGTTTCAAAATGTCAAAAAAAAGCTTTTATGGATTTACGTTTTATTAATTATCTCAGGCTAGAAATAAGATAGAAAGTTGAAATGAAAACCATTCTCTTAAGAATTAAATAAGCTTTAATTTGATATACATCATGACTGTATTTCAAATATTTAATAGGGTCCGACCGAAACAAGATTTTCAGCCGAAACCGAAACCGAAACCGAAACCGAAACTTGTATTTCCTATAAAATTTTTTTTCATTTTTTCATTTTACCTTTTTTTTTTTGAATTTTTTTTCCCTCCCGTGAAAATCATTTTACCTTTTTTTAGGGAGACTAAAATTTTTTCTCCCTCAAGAGCAAATTATTTGATCTTTTTTTTTTTTTGCATGCGAGTCTCATCCCATTTTTTCATACTCTGGTTTCGGCCGGCCGAAAGGTTCGGCCACTTTTTGGCCGAAACCGAAACTACGGCCGAAACCATGATTTTTGGCCGAAACTGGCCGAAACCGTAACCGAAACCGAATATTCGGTCGGTTCCTAATATTTAACATTTTCAACCCCTAAACTTAAAATTTTAAAAATAAATTCCAAAAAACGCATATGATTTAAAATTTTTTAAAAAATACCACGAATTCTTGATATCATACTAGCCATGGCTAATTGCATATGTTCTTCCTGTAGTACTTTTAATTTTCTTATTTTAATTCAATACATAGGCGCCAGAACTGGGGGGGGGGCAAGAGTACATTGTCCAGTAAGAGCCAGAGTAAGAAATTCATTTTTTTTCCAAAATATTTTATAAAGACCCTTTTGTATTTCTAATTTCTAAAAACATTTTATATATGCTAAAAAATTTTTTGATAAAATCACTAGCAAATTTGTTTAAATTTTGATTTTATTTAAAATTTTATAAAGCTTTATAGTAGATTTGTTTTATACTATTTGAACATATTAAATTATTTTAATTTTAAGACTGGCATGCAAAGAACAGAAGTACTGCCAGTCCCTGCTAGGGCAGCCCGTGGTCGCCATCGACGTACCCACAAAATGTGGCTGAGCAACACGCAAGCAAGGGCGGATACAAGGGGGTAAAGGAGGTAATTACCCCCCCCCCCCCGAGATTAGGAAAAATACCTTTTTTTCGCAAAAAAATATATTTTTAACGTAAAATTAAAAAAATCAATACTTAAAAATTAGATTTGTATTAATATTTTCACGAAAATACCAGGTTCCGCAAAAGAGTGAAATTTTCCGCGAACGGCACATAAAAAAATTTTTTGTTCCGCGGGTTGGAAAAATTTTGGCTCTCTAAATCTAAAAAAAAAAAAGGTAAAATATTTTTACGGACGGGAAATTTTTTTTGAACAATTTTTGGTTCCGCGAACGGCACATGAAAAAATTTTTGGCTCCGCAAAATCAAAATTTTGGTTCCGCGAAAAACAAAATTTTTCGTAGAAAAATTTTTGAGAACAGGCCTCCCCCCTCCGAAAAAAATTTCTATATACGCCCCTGGTGCTGTGCGACGAGTCACACCAGATTACCCCCCCCCCCCCCCCCGAGAAACACCTCTGGATCCGCCCTTGCACACAAGTGTTTTTTGAATTTAGCAAAAATTTATTAGAATACTATTTTTGTTTTGTTTTTTTTTAGATTTCGTACATGTCAATCATATAATAAGGAGCACCCATGATCATACCGTTTATCAAGCCGATGAAGAATCAAAGAGATTGAGCCTCGTGGTTCCTTTAGAGCAACCACAACCAGGCTCTAATTCTACAACCATTGTGTACAAATTTGTTTGCAAAAACAGCTGCTCATCGGGAATGAACCGAAGAAATACAAAAATGCTTTTTACTCTTGAAAGCGCCAAGTAAGTTTATATAAAATTTGCATTTATATTTCACAAAACAAACAAAAATAGGGATGGAAAAGTCGACTCTGACTTTGGTCAAGAATCGTTAAATAATCGACTTTTTAGAATCGAGTTGAAACCCTTTTCAAGTCGATTAGAATCGATTCTCACTGGACGATTTCGACTTTTTTCCAATACTTAGAGTCCGATTGTAATATAGTTTGTAACGTTTTCATTGATTGACTTTCATCTTTCTTTTAAAACCTACACATAACACACCAATCAACACGCTATTTTAAGATCGGTTAGTGAAGATATGTGGCATTAGGGTGTCCGTTATTTCCCAAATTGCGTTTCATGCTGCAAACGCCCTCTAAATTTTTAGGTTTTGGCCTAAAAAAAAAAATTTCAGACCCATATCCACCCTTAATATTCATATTAAACCGTGCCTAAATCATAATCCATTTCCCATTTAAATAACATGGGATTTTTGCACTTTTTGCCGTTTATTTTATTCCACTGAAACAAATATACCTAAAAATTCCGTCAGAACATATTTTGTAGGAAATTTAACGCTCTACAAAAAAGGTCTGAATGCTTTGTTCGATAAATTCAACCCCTTAAAAGTTATTCAAAGGTGAAGTTGTATTCATAATTAAAACTATCGTTTTTTTAATTTCCATCATAATTCTCATTTGAAATGGGCTGGCAATTGTTAATAATCTGCAGGTAGTAAACGATGTCGCCGAAAGAGCTGTTCAATTAACGCAAGATTATATTAATAGGTTAACTACTCAAGAAGACCAGAAACAATATTTGATCCAAGTTGTGAGTGAATACAGAGTCAAATATCCTTCTGTAACTAAAGAATGTTTGACAAAAAAATTGTAAAAATAGAAAAAGTACGATAAAAATCTTGTTACTATAATTTATGAGAAAAAATATACTTTATTTTTATCTAATTCTTGTATTTTTACTTTCTCGTATAGAGAAAGTTATGTAATCGTAAAAAAATTCGACTTCGAGATTTTGATGTTTCTCCACGTTTTGGACCTCCCTGAGACCAAAAAAACCATTTTTGGCATTTTGTCTGTGTGTGTGTAAACACGATTGCTTAAAAACCAAAGCAGTTAGATCGATGAAATTTGGTATATGCTCCTTACACTAAAATTGTAGATTTCTATCAACTTTTGGAGTAAATAAGTCACTTGGAAGTAGTACTTTACTAAAAAGTTTTTTCAAAATTTTGAAATTTTCAATTTTTTTTGTTATATTATGATAAAATACTCTATTTTAAAAACTTTTTAAAATTGAGTATTTTATCATAATATAACAAAAAAATTGAAAATTTCAAAATTTTTGAAAAAACTTTTTAAGTAAAGTACTACTTCCAAGTGACTTATTTACTCCAAAAGTTGATAGAAATCTACAATTTTAGTGTAAGGAGCATATACCAACTTTCATCGATCTAGCTGCTTTGGTTTTTAAGTAATCGTGTTCACACACACACCCAGACGTAATTCCAAAAGAATATACGAGAAAGTCTCGGGGAAGTCATTCCCCATATTTTTATTTTCTTATCCATCTGTATGAGATCAATTGAGATATAAATGAGAATTATGATGGAAATTAAAAAAAAAACGATAGTTTTAATGAATACAACTTAATCTTTTAATAACTTTTAAGGGGTTGAATTTATCGAACAAAGTATTCAGGCCTTTTTTGTAGAGCGTTAAATTTCCTACAAAATATGTTCTGACGGGATTTTTAGGTATATTTGTTTCAGTGGAATAAAATAAACGGCAAAAAGTGCAAAAATCCCATGTTATTTAAATGGGAAATGGATTATTATTTAGGCGCGGTTTAATATGAATATTAAGGGTTGATATGGGTCTGATATTTTTTTTTAGGTCAAAACCTAAAAATTTAAGAGGGCGTTTGCAGCATGAAACATATTGAAAACAATATTTTTTGGGCGTTGTATTTAATAAAATGTTTAAATACTTAATAAATCTTATATTATAAATAAATAAATATATTTATATTTCACTGAGTATCTCCTAAGGACGAGTTATAGAGTTTTAAAAAAGTCGACTTTCAGAAATGATTAATCGACTTTTCGAGCGCCTTTTTCCATCCGTAAACAAAAATGCTCATTTCTTTTTACAGCTGTGAAGTTTTGGGTAGAAAGAGTTTGGCAATGCGTATCTGTAGTTGCCCTCGTCGCGACAAAGACAAAGAGGAGAAATCGGCAACACCGGAGCCAAATAAAAGCGTGGATTCGAAAAAACGAAAGAGGACACCAAAACCTGATCCTCAGCTAATTGTTGATCTCAAAAAAGTAAAGATTGAAGAAACGCAAAGATTTCAGGTATTCTTTTTTTTTTTTTAAGTCCTTTGATTAAAATGGTGAAAGTAATAAATATAAAATATCACGTCTATTGGATCTTAACATGCAATTGTGCTAGGTCTCGTGTTTGGGAAAATTCGGGTACTAATACTTTACGGATGACTGATATGATGTACTTTTTTAGTTTTTTCTAATTTTCACGAAATCCCTTTTAATGATTTCTTTAAAAATTGAAATATTTACTATTTCTGATATAGAAAACAAATTGCGCTAGATTTCGTCACCAAGAAAACTCGAGAACTAGTACTTTTTTAGTTTTTTCCAATTTTCACGAAATCCGCTTTAAAGATCTTTTTCAAATTTTAAATTTTTCATATTTCTTCTATACCAATCAAATTGCGCCTCTCGAGTAAGCCTACTAGTAAATTTTCTCGCTTTTAAAATTTAAAGTGGTTGAGTTAGTGGCTGTAGATATTGCAATGTTGGGTAGCGAGGATGCAGCCAAAGAGATTTTGGACCAATGAAAACACCAATTCCAATAAGAGACGTTTCGGCGAAAATTTTTTATTTTGCCACCTTCACTCGTTCAGAATACTTCGAAACTCTCTGACCCATTGCCCTCAAAGTAGAAATTTTTAAAAAACCGACTTGGCCAAATGACACATGTTCATATTAAATATAAACATGAAAATTCCTGAACGACTAAAGATGGCAAAATAAAATTTCGCCGAAACGCCTCGCATCCTCGCTACCCAACATTTAAAATTTAAATCTTTATTATTTGCTATATAGAAAACAGGTTACGTTTGATCTCGTTTTTGGGAAACTTCAAGTACTAGTACTTTACTGAAGTACTTTTTAGTTTTTTACAATTTTAACAAAAAATAAAAGGGGAATAACTTCTCCAAAGCTTTTTCGTATATTCTTTTGGAATTACGAGTGGGTGTGTCTGTGTGCGTCTATGTGTGTATGTGAACACGATTGCTTAAAAACCAGAGCAGCCAGATTGATGACATTTGGAATATACAATAAAATTGTAGATTTCTATCAACTTTTGGAGTAAATACGCCACCTGGCAGTATTTTTATCTAAAAAGTTTTTTCAAAAATTTTGAAATTTTCAAATTTTTTGTCATACTTATGATAAATTACTCTATTTTAAAAAGTTTTTATTCTTTGACATTTTTTTAAAAATAATCAACGAAGAAAAATACATTTTAAAATAGAGTAATTTATCATAATATGACAACAAATTTGAAAATTTTTGAAAAAACTTTTTAGGTAAAGTATTACTTGCAGGTGACGTATTTACTCCAAAAGTTAATAGAAATCTACAATTTCATTGTAAGGAGCATATACCAAATTTCATAGTTTTTAAGCAATCGTGTTCACATACACAGACATACATTAGAATATACTAGAAAGTTTTGGGGGAAGTCTTTCCCGAATTTTTTTAAAATATAATTTATCTTAAATCATTCTTTTTTTTTTTTACAGTTGATTTGCCCTGATAGAGATAAAGCAAACAAATTGAAGCAGATTGCCGATATTTTTTTCGGCGTCGGTGAGGTTGAAATGAAACCTCTTGAATAATATTTGATTTCTTTTAAATTAATTTTTTTTTTTTTTTATTATTTAATAAAATGAGATTTAGTGACTGCATATATTTTGTCTATTAAGAATAAAATGGATGGAACTAAAAATAAATAAGAACCGATTTTAATTATAATCGGCTAGCATGGACCACTTTCGTGGACGGACAGAGGAAAAATTGACACTAGAACTATCAGAGAATAAAAGTAGTTCTGTCCGAAAGACTCCAAGTCCAAATCAAAACATTTTTTTAGTTAGTTAGTTGTGTTGGCATCTAAGGCTATTTAGACTCTTTCTTAATTCAATCACATTTTATTTGTAAATATTTTTTTCATTTATTTTTTTCTATTGCTTTACTTTTTTTTATATATATATAATCTTTACACTAGACGAAATAATATTTACAAATATTTCTTCCTCCCCATTATTCTTTTAATTTTATAAACAGAAAAAGGAAATTAATAATTAATAATTGACGTTTCGGTCGCAAATCACGATGTTCATTAGGGCGATCCGAAACGTCGACGAATAAAGGGTTTTATTTAATTTCCTTGGCTGCTGCTACGTTTCCTATATCCAATTTAAATAAAAATTATAATCACCATTTTGCTTGTCACTGTTCGTAATATTTTGTCTTTGATAAAATACTTGATCCTTAATTTTTTTGTCTTATATCATCGCGGATAATTGCTAAATGATTCGAGGGTATTCTATACCATCATAAAAAGAACTCTGGAACAGTTAAGTGGCGGTCAATTGATTGCAAAATTTCCTCTCTTAAAATTTGTGAGCTTTTTAAGGGGTCTAGAATTTTCTAATAGCCAAGAGCAAAAAGGATTTAATTTTCAAAGCTAAAAAAAAAAATTATTTCCGTTTTCTATTTATAAAATAAAAACGTTTTTGCCTTTTAATCTATTATAGATGGGGCAGGGAGCTTGCTAGTATATTTTCAAGACAATGCCGCTTGTAGACATCGTTCTACTCGTATTTTTTTCTTTTCTTTTTATGCCATTTTATTCTCTTAACGCAGTCACTCATTTTCATTCCATCATTTTTAAATTTTTTGATACTTTATATTTGAAATAAGTAAAACTTGAGTTTATTGTTGCTCAAGTAAAATATACTTAAGAATATGCATACATTAGTTTAAGGATCGATTTACACACAAATGTATGTTATAAAAGAAAGTTTTTTTTTTTTTATATATATATTATACATATATATTAAGAAGAATGTTTAAAACTTAAAATATATTTTATATTAATATTTTTCAACTTAAATATTTGTCATTTAATAATATTTTTATATTCAAATGTTTATTCTATAAAGTTTGTCAATTTATTAAAAATAATAAAAATTCTTTTTTTTTATATCTTTTTTTTAATCGTTGTATTTCATCGTTGTAGTAGCTAATCCTAATATTTTTCTCTCTCTATCTAATATTATTAATAGAGACCGGATTTTAAGCAAAATGCTTATTTCTGAATTTTATAAGCAACCATTAGATATTTAATTTCTATACGAATTAGGAAAAACTAAGTGCATTGAGATTACATTTTTTATGCTTTTTTGCTTTTTTGAGTTTTCATGCTTTTTTCCCTTTCGTGCTTATTTGAACTTATTTTACGAATATTTGTAATTTTTTTTTTTTATTAAAAATTTTTTCCCATTCACACACGCATACACCAGGGACGTATATAAGGGGGGGGAAGGCCGCCCCCCAAAAAAAAAATTTCCAAAAATCCCGCAGTGTGAAAAAATACAGCCCTGTAAAAAAAATTTTTTCAGCAGGGTGAAAAGATTATTTATTAGAAGAAAGATTACTTATTAGATGCTTTTTTCCAACTTTTATGCTTATTTAACAACTTTTTATTCAAGTTTTTTATGCTTTTTTGGTTCCACAAAAAAAATTTTTTCGCAGGGTGGGGCGGAATAAATTTAGTTTCTTTAAAAAAAAATTTGTATACGCCATTGGTATGAGTAAAAATTGCTTATTAGATGCTTTTTCCAACTTTTATGCTTATTTAACAACTTTTTATTCAAGTTTTTTATGCTTTTTTAAGCACTTTTTTCCATTTTTTTATGCTTTTTGTCCGGTCTCTAATTATTAATAAATAAGAGCGCAATGCGTGAAGATAAAAACATCGATGTAGGCTGAGCGAAACGTCATACAGGGGTTCAAATTGATATTCTAGCTGGAGGAAATTCCAAATTGAAACTTAATTGAAGGATCAGGATGTCATTCGCCGCTCGTGGATTTAGGTGAGTAAATTAGGTACCGCCGGGAGTCGCACCACGGATCTGTCGATTTACGCTCAACATGCCCTACTTAAATTAATAAATACTTGGTTATAAATCTCGGGGGGGGGGGGGGTAATTATCCCCTTTACCCCCCTCCCCCTTGTATGTAGATAGCTATGT
The DNA here is from genome assembly GCA_023213315.1 of Euborellia annulipes. Lineage (NCBI taxonomy): Eukaryota > Metazoa > Arthropoda > Insecta > Dermaptera > Anisolabididae > Euborellia > Euborellia annulipes. The sequence continues at coordinate 55,252 of JAKCPI010021040.1, forward strand.
TTTCTGCTTGTTCGTGCATTAAATACGGCAGCAAGAACCAATTCTCTTTTTATTTCACTTTTTGTGAATTATATTTACCAATTTAATCGTGGTTTTTATGTGTCCTCGCCATACCTCTTTCTTTGAAAAAGGAATTTAAATAATCAGGACTGCGCCATTATTATTATTAAATACGGCGTTAAAACATTAAAGGCACCCTCCCCCCTAGACATACCATTAATTTTTAATACTATTGACTAAACGCTTTGGAGTTAAAGTTTTGAGAGAATAGATCTGTTTTTGAGCTGCTAACTAATTACCATATATAACAAGGGGGGGGGGGGGGGGGTAGGCGCTTTATACCTAGCATGCTATTTACTCGGAGCCAGTAAGAAATTTTAATCGTGTGATTCTTTTCTGTCAAAGCCCTCAATCAGCAAGCTTACAATCATTAAAGTTATATCAGAAAGAGAAATGTTTGTTTGTTTGTTTTTTGTTTAAATTTATAATTCGATTTATTATTTCTATAATTATTGCACTATTTTACATTTAAATGACATTTTGTTTTTTTTTAAAGCCATGTTAAAATTCAACAATTCCAATATGAAATTGGAACACGTGTTGCTTTTTTTGTTCTTTTTGTTTTTCTTTTATATCACTATATATACAATCATGCAAATAAAATTCTCAAGTGCACAATCAATTTAATTATACATTTAATCATGAGATTCATATTATATAAAAAAGAAAAGAAAAGAAAAAAAAAATGTGAATAATAATAAATCTTGAATTTTATATATATATAAATTTCCTAAATAGTAAATGTCAATAAATTTGACTACACTTTAAGAGCTTGCACTCAGTAATATTTTTTTAAATAAGCAATATAAATATATTTGGTCTTAGTATTAATTAATAACAATTAATCTAAAATAATTAAATTCATTTTTAAGATCTCTTCGATCAAACGTCCGGATTGCCTCACGTTAGCTCTTCCTCACTACGCCTAATCGATCAGACCTTTAGATTTCAATCATGGATTAAAAAAAAAATCATTTGCAGTTGGCGGATTTATTGCCGGAAAAAAAAACTCTTGAAGATTTAATATTATTTTGTGCATGATTGATTCATTTTAATTTTCATTAAATCCGCCACTGACGACGAAGAGATTAGCCAAGGATTATGCTTCAATAAATTATAAGTTAAAGTTTTTGCTTAGACTCTCTTATCCTCTATGGAATGTTTTTAAAAGTTTTATTTCTTCTTAAAATGCAGACTATGGAGAGGGGGCTTGAATACGCCACTGCATCGATCTATCAATAAGCCATTAAAATTTCATTTTTTTCATGTGAAGCATGGGCGTATCCAGCTCAAAACGGAAGGGGGGGGGGGGCAACTTCTCTAATATCCATTTTATTATCAAAAATGGCGTGAATTTTTCAAGTTTTTTTTATTTTTATCTCAAGTTTGGAAGGGGGACAGCTGCCCCCTCCCCCTCGTCCCCACCTAGAGACGCCCATGATGTGAAGTTATTGAGATTTCCACAAATCAAAAAAAAATCTTGTCTCCACATCGCAGAAGCCTTCCAGAACAGATATAAATAAATTTTAAAAGAGAGAGGCTGTTTACCCACAATTTTGTAAAAATAAATTCATTTTCAATCGAAAATCTATCTATTTGTAGAGCAAGCAAGAAAGGGCAGAGAGACAGCTAATTAGTTACGTGGACTTTGCGGGATTATATAAAAATCAAATAAATTTCAATTTCCTGAGGATGGGAGCGATGCGTTCCAGAAATGTCAACGAAAATAATAAATATTATTCGATTTTTAGTGTGAACCAGAATTATGTATTCAAATCTCGTGCACTTGGTAGATATATTCTTGGTTTAATTGTGATAACCAGGCTCTGTTTAAAATTTACATACTTAGTGAAGAGGTAAAATATTTACTTAATTTGTTTAATACTATAATTACTACTATAATTTGTAAAATACATCATTGTAAAAAATTTGTAATTGTATTCCAGTTAATGTGGCTCTGATGAAGGCGTTATATCGCCGAAACAAGTGAATTTTGCGCAAACTTGTTAGCCCTATACGCTCTGAAATAAAGAATATTTATATATATATATATATATATAAATTATAATTGTCATGTTTTTTAAACCAAGAATATATCTAGCAAGTGCACGAGATTTTAATAAATATTAATGTTAAATACTGGGTGGCTATCCTTTCTTTTTTACTCTACAATCACCACTCAGCCATTGATTTCTTCTCTAATCTATCTCTTTGAAATCACAAGAGTTTCATTCATGATCAGCAATTGGGTGGGGGATTTTAAGAAAGTGGGCTCGCTGTTTGAAACATTAAATTCCGCAACTGTCCTGCTTGAGTAAATAACTTTTTATTTGTTTAGGAATTAGACACATGGTCTATTCGATAATGAAGAAAGCAACAAAAAAAAGACCCCCCCCCCCCAGAAAGTTCCCCGCCCCATGAAAAATTGAGGCAATAAGGGACCTAGCTACGCTCATGCCGCTCTCCCTTTTTTTGGATCTCGCCACGACCCTACGGAAACAAATTAATTGGACCTTCTTGAGGGCTCTGCATTTTAAAAGTGAATTTTTGAGATCTTAATATTTTTAGACAGAATTTTTATTGAAGCATAGCGATCCATGACTAGGCTATTTCATATTCCTGTTATACGTTCTGATAACATTTATTTTACAAAAAAAAAAGAAGAAGATATTCAGGAATATTATAAAATCTAGAAATCAATTTTTAAGATTAAAAATACAATTTTTTAAAAATAATAAATAATAAACTATATTAATTATGACGATGCTGGACCAGTGAGTTTATTGTTGAATTTAAATTTTCTCAATCAATGGAATTAATTGTTGAAGTTCTAAGATGCTGCTTTACTCGGTCGGATCTCTGGATCGACAGTGAGTTTAAATTATTTTTCAATAAATTTATTATAAGAGGTTTTTTTATTATTATTAAGTTTAAGCTGAAGGCCAATTTACATCGTTTCGGCACATTTATGCCTTCTTCAGAACCCACAATTTTTATTTTTCACAAAGATGTAATACCCTTAGGTTTCAATTTATAAAAATTTTTCATAAACAAAAATAAAGATTAAATACAATCTCATACCTCTAGCATTTCTTTATTTTCCGCCTGCCTATCACTTATCTGCATTAACAGTTATGTCGTTGTCTTATGCCCGTTTGCACCAACACATCTTAGATCTTAAGCCAAGGGCGGATACAAGGGGGGGTAAAAGGGTAATTACCCCCCCCCCCCCGAGATTTGAAAAAAAAAAAAAAACTTTTTGCAAAACCATTTATTTTGAATGTAAAATTTTAAATATTAATACTTAAAAATTTGATTTGTATTTATATTCTGGCAAACAAGTACAGAATGCGCCTTTAAATTACCGAAATTAAGAAAAAATAGTGTGCTGTGCGACCAGTCACACCAGATCCCCCCCCCCCCCGAGGAACACCTCTGGATACGGCCTTATCTTAAATCTTACAATTGAATCATTGAATCGATCAGGAAATCGAGTCTTAAGATCCTCTATTTTTGCCCCCATCGCATAAATAATAATATTTATTTTAAAAAAAAATATATATCTTATATCTTATATCTTCTTTATATATATAATTCTTCTGTACGTGTGTATGTGACTGAACTCCTCCTAAACGACTGAACCAATTATGATGAAATTTTCTGTGTATGTTTGTGAGAATCCCGGACAGGTTTTGTTTCACAAATAACAATAAGTTAATGAGTAATTAACCGTTAAAATAAGAAAAAAATAAAAATTAGGAGAAATAGTTGCCATGGTAACAAAATATAAATATTTACCCATGTTTACGATTTTTTATTTATTTACATTTTGAATTCTAAAATATCGGCGTAGATTTTTTGTCTGTGTACAGGGAGAGTCCCGAAAAGGATATGATTCACAAAAAATCTTCAGTTCATGAATAATTAACCGTTAAAATAATCTCTATATATAAAAATGAAAAGGGAAAATGTACAGTATGTACCGGTATGTATATAAGTAGGCAAGCAAGGGGGTCCAGGGGGCGCAGCCCCTGCTAGACGCAAAGCCCCGCCGAAGGCGGGGCTTTGCGTCTAGTTTCTATATATAAATAGTTGAATAGGTAAAATGCTATATTTCGCTTTATAGGTTAAGGAAGGTTCAAGGAGAGCTTAAAATATAAGATGTTTTGGTGCAAATAGGCATTAGTATTTTATGAAAAACATATAACCAAGTATTTATTAATTTAAATAAGCGAAAAATGTAGGTACCGCCGGGATTTGCACCACGGATCTTGTCGATTTACGCTCAACACGCCCTACTGTTGGACCACAGTACGCACTCGCTTATTTAAATTATGATAGATCGCTGATTTCAGTCTACTAGAGAAACGCCGCTCTAATCAAGCGTTCAGATTTCTCCGCTGCTGAGGCGCGATCTAGATGGACGTTTTGAGAAATTAACTCAATTATGCAATTAATAAATAAAGAATTATATATATCATGTGTTGGTCCATGAGGTAATTATGAAAAACATATAACCAAGTATTTATTAATTTAAATAAGCGAAAAATGTAGGTACCGCCGGGATTTGCAGTAGGGCGTGTTGAGCGTAAATCGACAAGATCCGTGGTGCAAATCCCGGCGGTACCTACATTTTTCGCTTATTTAAATTAATAAATACTTGGTTATATGTTTTTCATAATTACCTCATGGACCAACACATGATATATATAATTCTTTATTTATTAATTGCATAATTGAGTTAATTTCTCAAAACGTCCATCTAGATCGCGCCTCAGCAGCGGAGAAATCTGAACGCTTGATTAGAGCGGCGTTTCTCTAGTAGACTGAAATCAGCGATCTATCATAATTTAAATAAGCGAGTGCGTACTGTGGTCCAACAGTAGGGCGTGTTGAGCGTAAATCGACAAGATCCGTGGTGCAAATCCCGGCGGTACCTACATTTTTCGCTTATTTAAATTAATAAATACTTGGTTATATGTTTTTCATAATTACCTCATGGACCAACACATGATATATATAATTCTTTATTAGTATTTTATGAATACAAGAATTAAGAATTAACTGTTTAAATTAAGTATTATTATTAACAATTGGGTGCTCAACCTTTTTATATAAATAAAATTGCTTTATGAAGTTTAGCCAATAATGAAATAATATCAATAAATTCTTTTATGAGGATTGCCTGTTTTTTTATCTATTTTAATATACTTTTCTTCTCAAAATATTTTTAATTTTAATATAACTTCATTAATAAATTTTTTAAAGTTTATAACTCCAGATTCTTCAATAATAATTAAATCCTTAAAATCATACAATTTTCTCTGGAATATGGGAGACGTCATTAATTAAAAATATTTTAAATTTATTTATTCTTTAGAATAAAAAACTTCTTATAATAGATTTATTGAAAAATAATTTATTGTTAAAAAACTCGCCATCCATCCAGAGATCCAACCGAGTAAAGGAGCATCTTAGAACTTCAACAATTAGCTAAATATGAAATATAGATTAATTCAAGACATGAATCAATTACAATCTTTAACTCAAAAGACCAAAAAAAATAAGAACAGTCGGGACTTGAACCAGGGATCTTCCGATTTGTTCTCAGCGTGCCATTTTTTTGTTAATAAATATAAATTGTTTGATTTCTAAATTTTTTTTTTTAGAAATTATAGATTTGTTTAGATTTCTTGACTATTTTATTTATTTATTAATTTGTTCAAATCTAAAAAAGACGATTTTAAGAAATCTAAACAAATGAAAAAAAAAAATGATTTTTTTTTAATCCATGAATTTAATTGTTTAAAGAAAGAAAAAAATAAAATAAAATAGTTTTGATTTTTTTTTTTCTATTATGAATAAACATCTAAGCATAAATATACTGATTTAAGGTTCGTCCGATGATTTGATTCAATTTTTTTAAAGTGAACATTTGTTTGCGCCTCAATTTGTTTATGAAATACTTAAAATGGCCGGATGATACGATTATGGATGGTTTTTTTAAATGAACAGATAAAAGCTTGAAAAGATTCGATGTTTTTGAGTGTTGAGAATATAAATAAATCAGGGCTATCCAAAGCGAAGTTCGGGGAGAAATTTTACTCAAAATTAATACCAAATTTGAGATAATGAGAATTACGCCTTTGCTCCCTAGGATCATTTTATTTTCCCGGATTGATCTTGTTTAAGATTATGCTAAAAAATCCATGTGTACCTTTTTAATTTTAATTATATCTCTGGAATTGTAAAGCTCTGTTGTAATATTAATAGGAGGGTAGCATCAAATGAGAAAATGCAGCTATAGTTTGGTTTTTTAATATTTATTCAATATGCACAGCTGACGTTTCGGATCCTTGTTTGAATCATCTTCAGAGCTATTGTACTCATATATACAAATGGTATTAAATAAATAAACCAAGGCCCTCGGGGCATGGCGTAGAGGTTAGCGTGCTAACCTCGTATACCAAACGTCGCGGGTTCGGACCCCAGGCAGTCCGATGATTTTATTTAAGCCAATTGGATACCAAATGGCTTAAATAAGAATGCCTGGACCCCATATATGTATAATTATTAATAACGGATATCGTAAAAAGTCTTATATGGCCTGAGTTGCCGAAAAGACTGTATGCATGTGTGTGTGAGTGTGAGTGTGAATGAGAAAAAAGTGTGAATGTTTTTTTTTTAAAAAAAAAAAAAAAAAATAAACCAAGTATTATTATAACCAATAGAAAATGTAAAAATATAATATTTTTACCTGGCAAAGTCTTTATAAACTTGTCATAGTGGATGGTTCAAACAAGAAACCGAAACGTCAGCTGTGCAAATTAAATATATATATAAACTATAGGTGCATTTTATCATTTGATGCTACCCCCCTAGTAAATTTTGGGGATGGTCGCCACTTAGTAGTATGTGAAATTTATAAATTTATAATACAACTAGCTGCGGTAGGGTTGCCTTCGGCAACCCTACCCCGCTAGGCCCTGGCTGGCGGCGTCTCGGAATATGACTAAGAGTTGTCCAGATAAATGTATTTTAATTAATTATGAGGAAAAGTTTTTATTTTTTATTTTAAATATTTGATTAATATATTTTTCAATTATTTACAACCTAAGAAAGCAACATTTTAAATTTTATTAAAAACGAATGAAAAATAAATTTCAGGGGGGGGGGGGGGCAGGGGGGTCTAAAATACCAGTTTTCAATTATTTACACCCTAAGAAAGCAACATTTTAAATTTTATTAAAATCGAATGAAAAATAAATTTCAGGGGGGGGGGGCAGGGGGGTCTAAAATACCAGTTTTCAATTAGTTACACCCTAAGAAAGCAACATTTTAAATTTTATTAAAATCGAATGAAAAATAAATTTCAGGGGTGGCAGGGGGGGGTGATTGAACTTTCTGAGGTCTAAAATACCAATTTTCAATTAGTTACACCCTAAGACCCTAAGGAAGCGTCATTTTAAATTTTATTAAAATCGAATGAAAAATAAATTTTAGGGGGGGGTCAGGGGGGTGATTGAACTTTCTGATGTCTAAAATACCATTTTTCAATTATTTACACCCTAAGAAAGCGTCATTTTAAATTTTATTAAAATCGAATGAAAAATAAATTTTAGGGGGGTCAGGGGGGTGATTGAACTTTCTGATGTCTAAAATACCATTTTTCAATTATTTACACCCTAAGAAAGCGTCATTTTAAATTTTATTAAAATCGAATGAAAAATAAAAAAAATAAAATTTTAGGGGGGTGGGGGGTGGGGGCGCAGAGCGGAAAAATCTTTTCAAATGTCGAATTGTTAGGGGGAGGAAGAGTTTTTATTTTTCATTATAAAGATTTGATAAATATATTTTTCATAAAGCGAGTTAGATCCTGTTTTCCAATGCTTTGCTATGGGGTAATTGATAACCCCCAAAAAGGGGGGTTCCCTACCCCTAATTCGATATAATGATAGCCTAAAACCACCCCCGGAAAATTCCCTACCCATTAAAAAAAACTCCATGAAAATCGGTCCAGTAGTTTCGGAGTCTATGCGTTACAAACAGACAGACAGACAGACAGACAGAGATTGTCTTTTATATAATAGTATAGATATAGATACAATCGAAAGATGGAATTTTCTTGATCTCCTAATCGAAATCCTCCCATTTTATTTAGTAACCCACCTTCTTTTTTGCAGGCGTTATTGATTTGAGCTACTCTCTTGCGGACATTTTTTTCCCATCCCAATTTCTTCAACAGCCCAGGGCAAAAAATTTTTTATTCATTTTAACTCTCTTTTTAACTTTGTTAAAAAAATATATCCGCAAAAAAAGAATATAAATTTTGACTAACCGCGCCATCCCCCTTCGGAGACTCCCTCGGAAGTGTGTGTGGTTATTCTCTTATGCTTTATAAATTCCATTTTTAGATAGCCCTGATATAAATCGAAAGAAAGAGCAAACAGGACGGAAAAAGTGGATTGTTTTTGTTCGGGCCTCAACGATCAAATATAAAGTCAACTCATCGGTTTTTTTTTTAATATGTGATTATCCGTTGGTTCAGGAGAAATTATTATTTATTATAAGATAAATAATAAAAAATCTTTGGCAAATTCAGACCTTGTAGACGTTTCGTCGGCCTTTAATCTTCATACTTTAATAAATAGTACCGCCCCGTCTGATCCAGAGAGTAGGAACTTGTCCACATCCAGGTTCCGTCGGAGGGGAACATAAATCAAAATTTAAAAAAAAAATCGATCATATGGACCGTTTATTTTGAAAGTGGTGTAAGTCCATTTTCTATTATTTCGAGAAAATGAAAGGTTAACATATCTGTTTATTAAAAAATCTATTTATCAACCAATTTTCAATTGTACCAGGGCCCCCCCCCCCTCTAGATCCGGCCCTGAATTGTACAGTGAGGTATAATATTAAGTCCCACCCATGTGTTTTCTACTTGTGATTATTTCATTGTTTTTAAATAAATATTATATATTTTTTAATGGAAACTTTCATGGTTCAAGCCTAGAAAATTTCCAATAAAGATTTTCATTTTCTTTTATAAAAACAATGAAATAATCACAAGTAGAAAACGCATGGGTGGGACTTAATATTGTCTCTCACCGTATAAAACATAGGAATTTTTTAAGAAATTTACCACTAGCTAGTTATACAAGGAAAATTTACATTAATTTAAGCATAAATTATGTGATATCTCATTAAAAAAAAAAAAAAAAATGGACTTACACCACTTTCAAAATAAACGGTCCATAAGGTATTTAAAATGAACCAAACCGAATAATCACAAGTTGGCTTTATAAAAAAAAAACAGAGTATATGTTAATTAGAATAGATGGGTTGATTGCAGGGGGACGAGCAATTTTATTATTGTCGGTCCACAACTGATTTGCAAATAAACAGTTTCGGTTACTTTAGTTGACCATCATCAGACTTGAGAAATAGACAAGATACCCCTTTTCACTTTCCGAATCACATTTTAGAAAATTAATTCTGTTTCTTATGTTTGATGATGGTTAATTAAACTGAAACTGATTCCAAATCAGTCGTCAACTAATAAAATTCCGACTCGTCCACCTGCAATCTACAAGTAATCCTCCAATATAATTTATAATTACGGTAATAGCAGACTCATAAAGTGGAAGAGGTCATACAAATGTTATGTTTTTTTGTTGTTTACAAGTGTGATTGAAGAAGTTACTAATCTCTTTGATAGAACAAACAAAATTGAAATTAATTTTTTAACAATAGATAGATATATATATAATAGAGAAGAAGAAGAAGAAGAAGAAGAAAGGAATGTTGTTTCAAGTACGGTTAACAAGTGAATTATTTTAATGTGTGTAGAAAAATAGACTATAAAAGCTACTAGGCTTGAGATAGATAATAAAATAAATAAATAAATAAAGACTAGAATGAACAAATTCTTTTTTTTTTTTTTTTTTTGTTTAAAGCAAACTAGGAACATATTTTTTAAAATATGCAAACAGTGAGAGCCACCTTTTTTTTTTTTGCTTGGTTAAAAAAAAATTGACTAGAAGTGGGGCACAAAAAAAAATTAGACGAAATTTTAGAGGGGAATTAAAAAAAAAAAAAAAAAATTAATTTTGGACACTTAGGCACATCTACTCCTTATAACAATTGAAATGTATTTATTTATTTATTTATTATTTGTCAAATTCCTTTTTTATATATATTTATATATATATATATCTTTTAATTAAATAATTTTTACACAATCGCTTTGTGAAAATCGTTGCGCGCTATATATTCGACATCTTTTTTTTATTTTTTTTTTTTTAAAGATTGTTTTGAGAAAAAGACATCCTGAGAGAACTGATTAGGAAACTAGAAAACTACAATTTTTTTTTTGTTTTTGTTTTTGAAGTTGTTGTTTTAAACTGACACCGCGAAAAAAAAAATTGGAGATAAAATAATTTCGTTTTTTTTTTTTTTTTTTAGAAAGAACAATATAAAGATGTATAAAATGTTCATTCTGGTTTTATGCAGTTCATAAAGGTTTTTTTTTTTTTTTTTTTTGGTGAATTTAATTGAATCATGATGGCGTCATTTTTTTTTACTAAACCTTCGTTTTTTTTTTAAATATATTTACAAATGCAATTGTTTTTTTTAGAAGATTGAGAGATTGCTGTTTGTGAAACGCTCATGTGTGTCAATCCTTTATAGAAAAAATTTTTTTTTTTAATTGACGTTAGCACCTAAATTTGAATTCACTGTAAAAGATTATGTTAAAAATTTTTTTTGATTTTTTTCTTTAATAAAATTAAAAAGAAACGAATCAGTGATGATGAACTGAACTTTTGGCACTTTGCAAGCAGAAATTCCATTAAAAATGAATTTGGTTTTGTGCCTTTATTGATTGAGGAATTTAAAAAAAAAAAAGAAAAAGAAATGTCTATTCAGTCCTATACTTTATTCTTTCTGATCATACGTCCAACCGAATGAAGCGCCATTGGCAGGCTGAGTTTCTTCTTTTTGGCCCGATGCTGTCTCTACTGGATCAATGGGAATAAAAGCCTGAGGGATGGGCATGAACCATTCCAAGATTGAACCTGTCTCCCGGGGCCTTGTACCCGCAGAGTGATACGGAGAGCACAATAGATCTTTAAGGTCGCAGTGCAGAGAAGTCCCACAACATCAAATCAATTGTCAAAAGTAAAATATGTACAGTATATATTCAAGGGATGATAATTAGGCAGCCAACACAAAAAAACAAAATTTTTTAATTTTCTCTGTCGACGTTTCGAACGCTCATCGCGCTCATCATCTGTCCTGATGATGAGCGCGATGAGCGTTCGAAACGTCGACAGAGAAAATTAAAAAATTTTGTTTTTTTGTGTTGGCTGCCTAATTATCATCCCTTGAATACATTCACATCAGCCATATCCAGTTATAATATGTACAGTTTATTATATATTTTATATATATATATATATATCTATTCAAAATTCTCAAACGAAACGATACAAATTCATATATTCATATAAATGTTTGAAGCATCGCGAACCAACGACTTGGAGGAGACGTTTCTGAAGGGTGGCGTGTAGCCATTATATTTTCTTTGAACTCATCAAAAAAAAGAAAAAGAAACTCGGCTTGCCAAAGAGGGTGCTCGTATTATAAGAAAGCAAATATTTAAATTTTGTAGAAAAAATGAGCAATGCAGTTTTTTTATTTCATTTTATTTTCATCAAAACCAGGGCCGACGGTCCCATATGGGACCATCTTCAGACATTAACCTGGCTCTGAAGATGGTTCGTCGGCCCTTGTTTTCATGATAATAAAATGAAATTAAAAACTTGCTGCACTGCTCATTTTTTCCACCAAATTTAAATATCAACATTCTGCTATATACCCCCTTTGAAATGGTGGAATAAGTCCTGGCGGAATTTCTCATAGACAATCACAGTATAGGGACGAAAGAACTTTTCTTTCCAGTCAGTTCTGTGTTTTCCTCCAACTCTGAGGCAGATGTGGATCTGGTTCTTTGTGGAGGTGAAGAGACGATTTTACAAAACTTTTGATAATGAAAAAAATATTTTCTTTATACTAATACTGCCAGAGATCATCGTACCTTTAGACGTGAAAAATTAATTATAAGATGAATACCTGAAAAGAGTCGGATAAGAAGGATTGAAGAAACAGAGAAGTAAAAGGCCAGCAATTACAATCGCTCCATTTGATGTCCTTTTATATCCTCACGGCACTGAACGTTTTATAGATGGGCGTAGCCAGAGATTTTTGATGGGGGGGGGGGGTTCAAGACATAATTTGCTCCCCCCCCTCCAGTAATGAGGCACTCTAAGAAGTCTAATGAAATAAATCAAATTTAAAAGTACGGTATATATTTGAAAAAATGTGGTACAGGAAATATATTACAACAATTTACATGATTAGTAAGATTCAACTAATCTACTGATAAAATTAGTAATGCTAGAGAAAAAAAACAACAGAAAATACTTTTCTTTTTTAAAATATAATACAATGGCAAATTGCAAGCGCAAATTATTAAATTTTTTGTATTATAGTCCTTAAATATCTAGTCATGGCTTACCCCCCTGCCTGCCCCCCCCCCCCCCACCTTATGGTTATATACCTCGAAATATCTGCCAAATAAAAGAACATCAAATGGAGCGATTGTAAGTGCTGGCATTTTACTTCTCTATTTCTCCAATTAATATTATTTGATTCCGGAACTAAATTATTATGAGGCTCATGGCTAATAGGATAAGCTGCGGATGCCTCATCTAGAGTTGCTACCCAACTCGGGTTCAAATCTCACTTGCCGTGAAAATCCCCCCCCGGTAAGAAAATAAAAAAAAAAAATTTAATATCCTCCTTGTATGTGCCACTGCCTTCGTTTCTCCCTCATTTTAACAAAATTCAGGATCGCCACTGACTTCATTTGCTAGAGTTGAATTCTCTTTCAAAGTTAATTAAATTCAGTCGCTTGGATTCATTCTGGTTTCTAGGTCATAGTGATTGAATTAAGTCTTAAATATTGAGTGCATTTATTGAGAAGAAAGCTCCTGACAAATGATTTTGTTTTTATTTTTACATTTAATAAATAAACACGCAATCTAATAGATGTTTTTGTTTTAAATTGCTTAAAAAAGTTCGCCATCACTGGTGTGTCCGTCTTGTCTATTATTAAAAGAAAAAAAAAATATTTGTTTCTAACAAGGAGAGACAAAATGAGCAAGTTTCTTAGAATAATTAACCACTGCATGAAAAAACTACCAATAACAAGATTCAATGAGCGCGTTTTTTTTCTTTTTTTTCTTAAATGAAGGGAGGAAAGTGTTAAGTTGAAAAAAAGGAGAGAGAGAGATCACCATCACTTGCGCAGGCTGTCCTTGCTGCTGGCCAATGAAGTGCCATTGCTGCTCTGCTCGTTTCCACTTCCACCCTCGAGGCCGTTGAGGGTGGCAGTACCAACTCCGCTTGGACCAGCACTACTAGAACCTCCACCCCCGCCACCACTGCTACTTGCGCCCCCACCTCCGCCGCCAGTGGTACTACCACCTGCACTTCCAGTACCACTGGCGGCGGAACTTCCCATCCCACTAGGGCCAGCACTGCTTGAACTTCCAGGACCTGTACCACCTGTACCACTCCCTCCACTGGCACCAGCTCGCATCACTCTACGCATTGAGGCGAGCTCTTCGGCAAGAGTCGGTGTTGGTGGGGCACTTCGTCCCTTCAATTTAGTGAACACTTTGTCAAGACGATGAACGAACAAGTCGACATCCGATTTGCGCATTCCGATTGCAGCAGCAGCAGTTAAATACGGCACGTGATAATGACTATGGTGAGCACCCCAACCTGCAAACGAGCAACAAATTCAAAACAAATACAAATACTCAAGAGAAGCTTCTAGAAAAGAAATAAAAGTAGTGCATTAAGATTTCATAGAAAATTGGATACCAAATGGCTTAAATAAGAATGCCTGGACCCTCAATATGTATATTAATCAATAACGGATATCGTAAAAGTCTTAAATGGCCTAAGTTGCCGAAAAGACTGTGTTAATGTGTGCGAGTGTGAGTGTGAATGGGAAAAAGTGTGAGGTTAGCCGCATGTTGAGGCGCAGCTTGGTGAGGTGACGCAGGGTGACTCACTGTGAATGTCTGCGGTGAAAAGCTGCTGGTGAGAGATCACCGCAAATTAAAACGCAGTTTTATCAAGCAGTTTCAAATTGGATAGACTACTGCTGATGGATTACAGTTCAGAATCGGAATCAGAAAATGAGTGTGAGGACGAAATGATAGCTGCAGCTCTTCTGATCCAGAAAAATCAGAGAAACATTTGTATTTGGACAAAAGAAAAAGTCATGGGGAATTTGCATTAACTAAAGAATTTAATAACATGGCATGGCTCGTATCATATATAATTTGACGCATTGGCACAACCCCCCCCCCCCGGGGGGGGCTTCAATTAATTTCTCTTCCATTTTTTAACAAAACAACTGAAGAAAACTGCGGCATGAGAGCTGCGTTGCGCAGGGTCACGTACAGTGAATACTGCCTCACGTCACCCTGCGCTGTAACTTGCGGGGTCCCTATCATTTTTGTGTTTCACAGAAATTTACCGTGTCACCCTGCGTCACCTCACCATGCCGGCCTGAGTGTTTAAAAAAAAAAAGAATCTGAATGAAACTATAGTCGGCACACTTACTAATCGAAAAGGAGGAAGAAGAATGGAATAATAAAAACAACAATCTATCTAATTTATTGAAAAATGTTACAGATAATGTGATTTCGCTTGCCAATGGCATTAGCTTTTAGGTACACCCAAAGCCAAAAACCACAATCACGATCAGGGAATCGAGGAGGCCAAGCCTTACGAAAATACCGGCTTGTTACTCTATCATTTGTTGTAAGAACTGTTGTACTGCTCGCCCCATATGGGGTGGGCCTCCATCTTGATTGTTGAGGCTAATTTATTTTATTTTATTATTCCATTCTTCTTTTCCCTTCTCTTAGTAAGTGTGTCAATTTTGGTTTCATTCGAGCTACAGATAGCTCCAAATAGAGATACGTATTTTATAACCACACGTTATATAAAAATATTTTAAAAATAAGGAAAAAATTACATTTCCTGTTTTTTTTGAAAAAGAATTAACTCAGCACTCCCTTGGAGAGGTGTATTTTAAGTAATTTCATTAGAAAAAATAGAAAATACCTTGAAATTTAAAGCCTGCGACATCTTTTTGGTCGGCTGCAGTAACAACACGAGAGCCAGAAACACATCGTAGAAAAAGCATTGATCCGAGCATTGAAATTGTTTTATTGTCATTGCCAGTGGCTAAAGAAGTGAGAGTCATACCTAAAAAAAGAACATTAAAATAATTGTTAAAATTATCCCTGGACGAAATAGATAAGGAATATCCGGGGAATAATACACCAGCTTTGATGGGACGCTCGCTTGTATGTTTGACTTTGAAGAAAGACACAAATCTCGAGACAGGCCCTTCATCAAATTATATTTTTTTACTGAAGATGATGGCAGTCGAAATATTTCCAAAATAAAATCATGTGGGAATGAGTGACTTATCAAGAGTGGTGTATTATTCTTCGGATATTCCTTATAAAATAATTGAGGAGAATTCTATATAAAACAAAAGAAAATAAAGATGAACTTATTATTTAAGGAAAATTGACCCCACAAGTCGGTTTAAGACCGCTGATGTCATTTATTTTGACCTAAATGTTTTCTATTTTTTTAAAATATATATTGATTTTATTGATCTATTAGACTAAAATGTATTAAAATTTTTTTTTGGTCCAAGTTGACATGGTTGACTTAACGATGGTCCGTCCATCAATGATCGAAAGCAGAAGAGTTGTGCACAGTCTGGTCTTCAAGTAATAAAAATTTTCCATAAATAATTGCCCAATCTTAAGCACAAACATATCTCGCAAACTTGCTACCTTAAACGATATATTGACTGGCTAATGAACAGTCTATTTGAGCATTGATTGAAAAAATTCCATCCTTTTTAAACAAGGCTCTACCTAGTTCATAAATAATAAGTTCATCTTTATTTACTTTTGGCCTCATTCTGCAGCAATAAGTAAATTGCCTGTTTTGATGTATATATATATATATATATATACTCTTTTGTCTCCTGAATTCATTGTATATAAATCAAGGTACAGTGAGGGCCGCCCTTGTGATTATTTCATTGTTTTTATAAACGGATAACGTGGAGTTTTCATTACAAATTTTTTTTTAAATTCACACATGAACAAAACGCATATTTAATTTAATTTTTAATTATTTATATATATAAATTTGCATAGAATCGCAGAGCAGAAAAATTATTGAAAACAATCCCCCCATCCCCCCTTAATAACAATCATTTGAATATTAGAAAATAAATAATGATTAATTTCCAGGGTGTAATAGCTGAATGTATAATTAATAATGAGAAGAGTAAGGGAGCCGGAGGCAAATAAAGAAAAACTCTCTTGAACCAGAAGTCATGCTACCCGATGAATGTTCGCACCAACAGTATTTAAGGAGTTGCCAAGAGTCCCTCTAAGCTCGAGGCAAAACTAGCACATGTCCTGATGAAGGCAGGAAAAATCGGCCGAAATTTGTATTAAATAAAGAGAAAAAAGAAAAATATTTTTGCTAATTTGCTTTCGGCTGCCTTATTCTCCTCATTATTAATTAGTAAATAAAATTTGATTTACCTATTGAAATAGGATTATTTTTAGTTTCAAGTATCCGTTCGCCATATTTAAGTGCAATTTTTGTCAATTCTTCTTTTAAATAAGAATACATTTCTTTCCGTTGTGATATCAAATTTTTATATCCATTCATCCCTAATGATAAAAGAGTAATAAATACATCCATCGCTGGACTAGATGAAGCTCGGCCTGAAATATAAACAAAATTAGACAATAGGCTTAATAAGATTTTTGTATTTATTTCCCAAACCATTAATTACCTGGATAAATTCTTGATATTCTCTCCACTAATGCTTTATCAAATCCAGCAATTATTGCGCCGCCTACAGGAACTAAAAAATTTTTATCTGTGCTTTGGACAAATGCGTCGACTCGCCCTTGTCTGAAAAATAGACATTCATTTTATATATTACTAGTCGCAAAGCCCGTCTTCGGCGGCAAAATAATCCCTATTTATCAAGATTTCACAAATAAAAATACTTTCCCCTGGCCAGCAGCTTGTTATACCAGCATCCTCTACCAGCCAACTCTATCACCTATCACAAGATTGGAATTCTTTTTAGGATTATTTATTTAGTCATGTCAGAATCAAGGATTTTCATCTTGTAATGAAAAGTCATTAAGGAGCTAAAGCGGCTCGACAATACTCGTTTTGGCCGTAAATATATTATTTAATGACGGAAACTGCCAAAGTGTATATATATATATATAATATACCTGGTATATATATGATTTTGAAGGTTTACTTTTGATAAAATTGTTCTGTTATTCGGAACACAAAATAAATATTAACATTTATTTTCAGAAAATTTATTAAGGCAGGCGACTGACATATGCTTTATTTTGTGTTCCGAATAACAGAACAATTTTATCAAAAGTAAACCTTCAAAATCAATATATATATATATATGTAAATATATTATACTATTAATATTAATTATAAAATAAGACGTTTGTTTTTGAATAGTAGACATATGCTATTGGACGTTATATTTTATCAATAAAACAATGGATTTTTATTTAATCAATTTGAGAAGGCTCATGCAAATCGGATAAGCTGCGGATTACGAATCTAGAGTTGCAAGTTCAAATCCCACTTAAAAAAAAAAAAAAAATGATAAATTAATAATTTCTAATAAATTTAATTCTTTAGAAAAAAATTCCTTAAAATGCTTAAGTTATTTGAGATTTGAAAGCTCCTATTTTATTGTATTTTTAGTTAAATTGCTTATTTTTTTTTTCCGGTAATATCAATAATTTCATTACCTAGCAGCTTCCTGAATTAAATGCATACACCTGGAACTTTGAAGCCCATATGCATTATTAATGAGATGTGGAACATTATAACGACTGCAAAGGACCGCCACTTGCTCCACTGAATCTGAGGCTCGGGGAGCAAAGCAACTTGTAGTTGTAAGTACACAAGCAATATTGGCAGGCCCAAGGTTTGCTATTTGTTGTTCAATGGCCGAGAGATCAGTTCGAAGTTCATCACCACATGCGATTGTCTCAACTACGACTGGTTGTAAACCTAGAAAAAAAAAAACAAATTCATTTAAAAAAAAAAAAAAAAGCTCTTTTTGAACACTTAAACCCTGTGACTCAAGCCTTGAAATTTTTTAATTCTAATTGAACAATGCATATACAACGAACATGCCAGTATGTGAAAAAGTATGTGCGGAAAGTGAAAAGGGACCTCTTGTCGGACATTTCACAAATTGAGTTATTGATATTTTTTTGTAGAGGATAATTTCCTGAACAATTTAAGACCACTATGATATCTCAAAAACTAAAAGAGATACATCCTTTCAAAGTTATAGATATAAAGAGAGACGGGATTTTGATATAAAGGCATTGAAACACAATGAAAAACTATTTAAGATTACATTTAAATCAATTATTTTGTAATATTTTCTCGTTGCTAAAATTACCGAATAAACCTGTATAGGGAATATTGAAGAATTTTATTCAATCGAAACCTAAAAATCAATATTTTTTTACCTAATTCGACTAAAATTCGACCGATAATTTTACTTCGCCGACAAGAGATCCCGCATCACATATACAATTGGAACCATCTTGCATTACTTCTGGAGTTGTCTGGACCTTAGGGTAGTTTAATATACTATATATATCTTTAATTCTAATTAAAAATAAAATTAATCATCTATGTGAAGAACTTAAACACATACTAATGGAATGCATTAAATATAAACTACAGAGAAGGAAAGCCAATCTTAAACCGAATTAAAATTTTGTGAGTATATTTGTTTCGGTGGTGGGCCAAACTTCCCCTTATCTTCAGGAAGTTCATTGATGTGCTTCCACTTGCACTGGGCCACCAGATACAAAAAAGAAATCTCAAACTCAAAGAGTGCAAAAAATAAACTATTAAAAAAAAAAACCATAAATATGAATTACTTAACAAATATTGGAGGTATGTTCAAATAAATAAATCTCGTATTTCAAGCAAGTTGGTATATATAATTGAAGGAGTGACTGAAGTTCCGATTAATAAAGAAGGCAGGAGCAGTCAAAAATTAAAGCCTCTGGGCGTATATATTTATTTTTGTGAGGGGGGCAAAGAAAAAAATTTTAAAATATATATATTTTTGGAGTGGAAGAAATAAAAAAAGAAGCTTTTGAATTAGATAAACGTCTCAATCACCGTAACGGATGCCATCATCAGTGCCAATGTAAGTTTTTAATCATATATTGATAAGAAGATAGTTGAGTGAGATGCATCAGCTTGATTGATTAGGCAAACATGGGTGCTATCATTATGGTGACCGAAACATTTGGGCTAAATAGTGTGCAGAGAAGATCTAATTAAAAAGCTGCTTTAATTCCTTCCAACGCCAACCCAGCAGTTAATCACAGTATATATGGACCCTGTTACGCATTAGTGTGTCAAGCGCCAGCTACCGAGTTTTGAGAAAATTAATATTAAAGTTTTTTGTTTTGATTAGATTATATATAATTTTTTTTTTGTCAATTGTGCAAGTAAAACTAAATATAAATTTTTTTTAGGACATATTTCATAAAAAATACTATTAATTATAGCATTTGAAACAATATTCCGTGCTTAACTCAATTTTTAATTTTTTGGCGCTTGACACACTACTGCATAACAGGGTCCATATATATATAATTTTTATATTCATCAGAGAGAAAAGTTGCATTAAATTTTGTTTATTTTCCTCTGGTACCAAGGCCTTCTCAAAGGCAAAGAAGTTTCATTAAAATTAAAAAAAAAATGTATTTTCTGTTGGCTCGAGTCATTTATAGTGGAATCACAAAGGATCCTAGTCCAGGTTTTTATTTTTTGAAAATTTAATGGCCCCTCCAGATCAAGTGGCTGTCTGACGGTTTCTTTTCAGCGAAATTTTTTAAATTTAACCTTCTCCAAACGTAAATTAAACATAATTTCTGACAAAATTTTTGTAGAATATTAAAAGAAATTGTGTAGGCTAGAAAATGATCACATCAAGTTGGAAAATAAAAAAAATGGCTTTTTATTTTCAACGAAATCACTCGTCGAGCACAGGTACAGTGAGGGACAATATTAAGTCCCACCCATGCGTTTTCAACTTGTGATTATTTCATTGTTTTTGAAAAAAATATTTTATATTTTTTAATGGAAACTTTCATGGTTCCAACCTAGAAAATTCCCAATAAAGATTTTCATTTTCTTTTATAAAAACAATGAAATAATCACGCATGGGTGGGACTTAATATTGACCCTTACTGTACAGCTCAAAAGTGATCCTTGAAATAGTTAACTGCTAAACAACTAAAAAGCTCACAAATTTAATATTATAAAGCAAAAATAATGAAAAGTGACAAAAAATTTGGATCACAGGAATTTTCTCTGTGTGTGTGTGGGGGGGGGGGGGGGGGCGCTTTTGGCTACGCCCATGGGCTTATGAACAAATACCTGACACATTGACAAGTTTCAAGTTCTAAAGAAGTTTTAGAAAACACAAATTTTTATTTTATTTATTAATGACTGCAATCAACACTTGTTGGATAAGTGATTTTATTTGACCTACCTGCTGTAATAATACATTTAAAACATGCTTTTTGGTCTATTCTGGACCATATAACATATTTAGCATCTGGACGTTCCTGTTTAAGTGTAAGCATACAAAGAACTAGACTCATTCCTGTTGCCATAGGTACTACAAAACAACCTGCTGATGTTTTTACACCTGAAACACAATCACAAAAATCATCAATAGAAATAAATAAATAAATTTCTTAAAAAAATATAAATAATAATTACCCATATATCTAATAACATCCAATACTAATGAATTTGTTAATTTATTCATTAAACTAGAACCAGCTGCTTTTGGTTGAACTTCCCCTAAGTCCCCTGATCGGCCAATTCCATGACCTAATCTATAATGCCTTCTTGCTACAAGTGCTATAAAAAAATAAATTAAAATTATTATTATTTTTTTTTATTAATAAAAATTTTAATTTAAGATTAAATAAAATTACCTGATGCAATTCTTGCTTCCCTTTCTCCTATTCCACAATTTCCTGGGAAATTATTGCTATCCATTTGTGCAAGATCGGCAAGAAATAATTCTATTGTAGTGTCATCCCAACCTTCTTCTGGCCATTTTCTCTGTTAATAAAATTAGAAATTAATAGATGAGAACCTAGGTACTTTTCAGTTTTTAACATATTGAGTATTATTCGTTGTTAAAGTTAAAAAGTCTTAAAATGTCATCTTTCATCACAATATTCATTGTTGCATCTTATTAGAAATGAAATTTAAATATTTTTTTCTTAACGGTTCGTTTAAAGTGAGGAATAAAGCTGAGGAGAGCTATGTATATTTTTTATTCATATCGACTATGTCACCATCCTGAGGACTACAAATTATTAAATAGAAATCACAAGTGTATCTACAGTTAGGAAAAAATGTTTCCATTACATACAACGATGCAAAATCATAAAAACAACAATGTCAATCTCTCATCTAATAGTTAAATGTTATGTAATTGTTATATCTAACTGTTTGAACATTTATCTTTTTAATTTCATAATTTCTAGCCTAGAGAATTCGAAGTGCCATCCTTAAAGAAATATATTGATAGATCCTTGCTTTGCTCTTTTTTTCTCTATTCCCCACAGAATCCACAGTATTTTTTCAAGTATATTAAATTTCTAATAAAAATAAAGTCGAGTATTAAAAATAAATAAATATTGGAATGTCATAAAATGTCTTGATATGCTTCTTTAATAATTGAAGCAAATTGAAGTAAATTTATATAAAGATGGGAATAGGACATTTTAAAGAGTTCGAATAAATTATTAGTAGACATAAAATGTTGAGTTTGTGTCCGAGATTAAACACAAGTTAATATAGCTCTATAACAATAATAATTTTGAATTAAATGAGAACAATTTTGCTTGCAAATTAAAAATTAGCCGCTCCCAAAGTGGATTCGACATTCATACTTTATTAATTTAAATAATTTTAAAATATGAAAGCAAAAATTGTATTCTGCTTCATCCCAATCTCCATTTTATATGGCTAAACATATTTATTTTTTTTTTTAAACACTCACACTTTTTTCTCATTCACCCTCCACTAAATATATGGGGTCCACGCATTCTTATTTAAGCCATTTGGTATATAAATGGCTTAAATAAAATCATCGGACTGCCTGGGGTCCGAACCCGCGACTTTTGGTATACGAGATGGCTAAATATAATTATTAAGATATATAAAGTTTGACTTTCCTGATTTAACCTTGTAATAAGAACTTTGATCTCACAATTGAGAACGATAACAAAATATTGTTTGATATGATTAAAGATTACACGTTGAAAAATTTTGAATCATTTATTTTATGGAATTAAAATAAATTGAAAAATTTCAATCAATTATTTAAAACTTGCTTTTTGAATATTTTAAGGAAATTTCTTTTTAAAATGTATATATATATCGATAAATACACTTTTAAATAAAAACAATTTAAGAATGTAATAAAAATACACGGCCTATTTGAATATTAGCCTATTATTGTGAGATCAAAAATTATGATTTTAATAATGAAATGGAAATATTTATTCAAAATATTGTAAATAATTATTTATATAACAAAAATTAATTAGTTAACTTAAAAGAATAAAAATAAAATGCAAAAACATATAACCTGCTCTATGAGTTGACGAATTAAATTTTCTCTAGACTTTTTTGATGCAACTGCTTGTTGTAGATATGTAGCTGGGATAAGTCTCTCAGCTAATGAAAAACTATGGCTGTTCATTTTTTGATGACAGTCTTCGATAGTTATTCATTCATTCATTATAATTTCTGTAAAAGAGAGAAACATCTTCAGGGAACATTCCAACCAGACCAAATGGAAAGGCCATTTAAAATATCAACATGTATATTAACCTTAAATTAATATTAAAAAAGAGTTTGACGAATCATTTGCTTCTTTTAAAATGAAAAAAATCACAATAATCAATTGTATGTATCGATAATAATATAGTAATTAAAAGATCGCTATGAAATTTTGACATGAGTAGACATTGACTTTGAAGGCATGAATATGAAAAAGAGATAGAAAACAATCAAATTTGGAAACTCCTTTCAATTAGTTCCAAAAATGACCACTTTTAAAATTTGGATATCAAACAAAAGATAACAATTTTAATTAAAATTACTTTTAAAATATTTGTAAAAAATTATTTTCTTCTGATTGAATATTTATTTTTTTTGAGTTTTATTGGATTGTTATTATTTAAATTAATATGACATCTTAGGGTGATAAAAAAAGTATAATTTAATTTCAGAAATAATTAAATTCAATATGAAATAATTATTTGAAAAGGAAAATTTATATTTTTTTTTTAATTTAGATATTGTTATAGTAAAAATTTGTAAAAATCAAAGACGATTTGCCCTCTAGCGGAGGCTTCTTAAATGAAGTCGAATCCGCGGCATTATTGCTTTTCATATCCACTAGTTTTATCTATGGCTTTTATTAAGTGAACTAAAAATAATCTTCTTCATTGTGTTAGAAATTATTAAAATTTCTTTATTATTAAGTTTAATTTTTGTTTGTGATGTGTCTTGAAGTATGAAAACCTCTTACCAGTCTCTGTTAACTTGTCCCAGGTAACAAATTCAAATTATTTCTTATTTCTTTATTTAATAATGCGTGATACAATGAGAAATTCTGATTGTAACTCGTACATGTAACACTAGGGTGGCTCTTATTTTTCGAAGTTGGAAATTTATTCGCGCTACCCCTAGTTTGGTGCCATTGCCAAAAAAAATAACCTGTGTAAAATTTCAGCTCAATCGGATAAGGGGAAAGGGTGCCCCAAGAGCCCTGAAAATCGAAAAAAAATCAGAAAATATTCATTTTATTTATTTATCTTGTTAAATATAAATTATATACAAAAAAGTGTTATATAAAAGTTGTAGATCTATAAAAAATACACATAATAACATCTATCAGTTTTTTATGTACGGCTAATGGTTTCAGAGAAAACCGCGAAAATCAATTTTTACTTTCTCTTACCTATACAAGTAATATATATATAGAGAGAAAATATTTGGTTTCATGTAATAAATTTGATGTCGAGATTTTGATGGATATACACGTTTTGAGATCCCCTGAGTCCAAAAAAATGGTTTATGCAACATGGTCTGCCACGGTGGGGGTGGGGTGGGAGTGGGGGTGGGGGTGTTTTGTGAACAAAATATCTCATGAACGAAAAGAGCTAGGAGGTTGAAATTTTATATTTAATTAAAGTACCCCCTGGCACGTGACACAAAGCTTTAGAACAAAATCGGCCAAGAAGTACTAGTACTTTACTGATGTACTTTTTCAGTTTTTTTTATTTTCGATTATCTCAAAATTCGTTCTAACGATTTTGATTAAAATTCATAAATCAATTATGTTTTAGATGATCTTTGAAATATATATTCTCATTTTGCCCTTGAAATATTTTGAAGCACACATTACTCTTGTACTTCATAGAAAGATAGGATCAATGGTTCTCATGATAAAAAAATTATTTGAAAGTTGTGTTCTATGCTTATCACACCAGATTTTTCGAGTCAACATATATTTAGTGTCCAAAAGTATGGTACATGTGAATTTTAAAATGTAAAATTTATAAATATAGAAAAATATTTATATTTTGTTATCATGAGAACCATTGATCCTATCTTTCTATGAATTACAAGAGTAATGTGTGCTTCAAAATATTTCAAGGGCAAAATGAGAATATATATTTCAAAGATCATCTAAAACATAATTGATTTATGAATTTTAATCAAAATCGTTAGAACGAATTTTGAGATAATCGAAAATAAAAAAAACTGAAAAAGTACCTCAGTAAAGTACTAGTACTTCTTGGCCGATTTTGTTCTAAAGCTTTGTGTCACGTGCCAGGGGGGTACTTTAATTAAATATAAAATTTCAACCTCCTAGCTCAGTGGTTCCCAACCTGGAGGCGATCGCCCCCCAAGGGGGCGATTTGGGTTTTCAGGGGGGCGATAACTAAGCGGGGGGCGATTGGGGGGCGATGAGTATTCAAAGGGAGAAAAATTATTTACTAAAATTTAAAAAAATAAAAATCAATTACAGGATGGTCAGGATAGAAGAAGACAAAATATTATCATAAAAATAAAATAGTCTGAAGATAATTCCAATCTAGAATTGAAACGTCACTTTTAACTCAAATTCTAAATTTCAATTTAAAAAAATCATTTTTTTGAAATTTTTTTCATGGGAGCCTTCGGGCTCTTTAAGCTCGAATCTTAAAATTTCAATTAAAAAAATCATTTTCTTGAAATTTTTTTCTTCAGGGCCCGGGCCGTTTAAGCTCAAATCAAGTTTAGTATTTTTCACGACTCAGGATAGCTAAAAATGCAGATTTCAGTGGCTAATTTTCAAAAAATTTTCCATACCCCCAGATTCCCC
>JAKCPI010021041.1:0-60892 GCA_023213315.1 Euborellia annulipes
TAAAGTTCGTTCAAATGGTTTTGAACTTTCAGTTTCCGATATTTGCGAAATTTTGAAAATACTGTTATAAATCTTAAAAGTTTTATAAACGAAGAAAATCTTTCAAGAATCGAAGGAAGATGAAGTGGAAAGATTTATTATTTTTCTTTCGTTATCTGGAGTAGGGATTTGAGAAAAATCTTGTTTCTCATTAGAGAATTTAGATATATGATTCTGAGGACCAGCTAGCCAGTTGGAAGCAATAGGTTCATGTACTGGTAATCCTCGAGAACAGTGATCAGCAGGATTATCGGAGCTAGAGACATGATGCCACGAAGCATCTGGGATGAGTGACTGAATATCGCAGGCCCTATTGTCTAATAAGGATCTGATGTCTTTTGCGAAATGGTGTTCCGAATTTCGAAGTTGTTTTATAGCACGGAGCTTGGATTCACCAAAGGAGGGAATATTATCACGAAAAGGAAGTGGTAGACTAATTCTACCTCCAGGTGATCGTTGTAAATGTTCATTAAATAATGTTTCACTAGGGGTCGAGTGATTAACAGATGAGGGAGAGACAGTCTCTTCTCGGTCCCAGAAGGGAGGAGCCCTTTCTGCATTGTAATCGAGGTTTCCTACCGAGGTAGTGTAATTACACACGTGTGAATTTATTAAATATGTATTTTTCCTTTGAGGTTCGGCCTCGCCCATTACTACCCATCCCAGTAACGAATTAAAGATGGCACAGTGTCCTGAAGAACTCGTTCTTTTTTCCCCCGTAAAAAGTTTAGAGCACATGGCCGCACCCAGAATAACATCTACTGGATGGGGTCTATCAAAAAAAGGATCGGCAAAGTAAATATTGTCGTTAAAATTTAAGGAACTATTTATTGGTCGACTGGGTAGTGTTAGAAAAATATTGTCGACTACATAAAATTCGTTTTCGCTAATAAATGAAGTATCCTTAGGAGAAAAGAGTGACAGATAACAGGTACCGTTAACAGTAGTTAGGTTGGTGTCGGACAACCCCTTTAATTGGATGGTTTGGGGGATAATTTGACCCCCTAACTTGTTCATTAAAGTGGAAGATATAAGGGAAATATCACTGCCATTATCTAATAAGCACCGAACTTTGATGAAAGTTCCATTTTTGTCTAAAATATAGGCTTCAGCCGTCGGTAGTATGGCTATATTAGGGGTTCTATTCCCTTTTATACTGCAAGAAATCTTTGGATCGTCCTCTCCATTTCTAGTCGATTCAACAGGAGTAGAAGAAGATGGGGTGGGAGGCTCCCTATGTAACAGTAAGTGATGGTTGCCTTGACAGCGCGAGCATTTTATCTCCTTACATTCAGTTATAAAATGGCCTTTATTAAAACAAAGGAGACAGAGCTGGAGGTTTTTAATTTCTTTATGTCTCTCTTCAAGATTTAATTTTAAAAATTTAAAACATTTCTCAAGTTGATGGGGAAGACGGCAAAATGGACACTCGGTTCTCGACACAACCGTGTGGGTTTTAAGGGTTTCTTTTTTGTTTGGAGAAGGTTTTATATTGTTCGAGTTCGAAATTGCAAAAGCTTTGGTTTCGAGAAATTTTAACAAATTTTGATAAGACGGAATATCGTCACCGGGATTTTGTGTCAACCACTGTTCCAGATGATTTGGTTCCATTTTCGTCATTATTAAACGAACCAAAATCAGATTCCAAGAATCTACGTCTTCTCCCGAATATTTAAGATTTAAAAGTATTTCATTTATTAAATTACAAAAATGTGTAATTGATTGTACGTTGGAGAGCGAAATATTGGGCAAATTTAAAAGTTTATCCATATGTGCAAATTTTATCTCTCTCTGCCTTTCGTATTTTTCCGTAAGTAATTCGATACATAAATCGAAGTTTACGTCTGTTATCTCATATGGACTGATGATATTTAAGGCGTCGCCTTTTAGACAAGTCCTGAGATATTGGAGTTTTTGGCTCTTGGAAATAGTAGTTTTATTCCCAATTAACGAATTAAATAAATTTATAAAGGTTTTCCATTCGGAAAAATCTCCACTAAATTGTGGTAAATTAATTTTTGGAAGAGGGTCTTGATGCATTATTGTTTGAATTATAGGTTTAGATTCACCTAATTTAGATTTTTTTGCTAGTATCAATTTTTTAGTTTGTGCTAAATCCGAATACATTAGGGTTAACCCTTCCAAGATTAGTTTGCAATTAACTTCATTGTCTAAATCTCTCGAAATTATCCACTCTTCAATCTGATCAATGCCTTGATATAAATGTTGGATTTCCAACAAAGCATCATCCACTGAATTTATATCATTGCAATTATTTATGTCAAAATTTGTTTTAAATTTTCCCAAATTTCGATCCAACCGTCGATGCAGTCTTTTCACTGAATCGATCTCCATTTTGAAATGTTACACTATTTTATGAAAACGAATATAAAAAGTACAGTGTATTTAAATGTCAATGAAATATATTCATAAATATTGTAACAAAAAAAATAATTGAATGACGAATTCAATAAGAAACAAATTATTTGGTTTGAAAGTAGAATACTATTAAAAATAAAAAAAATACGTAGTTAATTCTCTTATTCGGAAAAAAAATAAATAAATTATTTAACAAGCAAGTTTTAAGAATATTAAAGTGTAATAATTATATATTTGTACAGATCACGTCGGGGTCACCAAATTTTCTCTATTATGTATCGGCCAAATCGTCGAAAACACACTAGAGGTCAAGTACTAGACGAATTTTCTGGTACCTCGCCAGTATATGGACTTACGAATTTAGAAATAATAATTAAATGGTAATTAATGGGAGAATAAGAAAAGAGTTATTTAAAATGGTATGAATTTAATAATTATAAATATAACTTAAAATAAAATAAAGGAATAAAGAATATATAAATGGAATATAAATTAAATCAAAAAGAATAATTATTATAATACTTAAACAAAAACAACAAACTTATAATTATTGGAATATGATAAAGAAAGTTAGAGAAAAATAATAATAATAAATATGGTTTTCAAACTTATCGGTTCTGGTGACAATTAACAGATGATAGAGATGAAATAATGATCAAAATATAATAATTATAATTAACAACAAACACAAATAAATAGACGACACAAAGCAAATTTGCAAAGGCCTTTTCAAAACAAAGGCGATGGCGATTTCAACGAAAAAACGAACGAATTGACATATGGCGAACGAACGAATCGAGTGTCAAAGACGCAATGTCCGACAGCACGTTGTCCAGGCATGGAGATCACGTGTCCTGTCACAAGGGTGGCGACTATGAGGGCTGAGAGAGGGCCGAATGCTCCCTTTCATGCCATCTTTTGACCACCGACAAAACTTCCAAAATTATTGCGCGGGTGGCGCAAACAATTTAAAATGCATAATTGTAATATTTACTAAATACATACGATCAAGAAGAACCTACCCTGTCTATTGGGTCGTTGAAATATTATAATTAAAGCCCAAATTTTTACGCAATAAAAACCCCTAAATATGCAGTAAAAGTATTAAGGGGGTTCAGTAGTGACGTCTAAACGTTTTTTTAAAAAAACTAGACTATTATAAGGAATTTTTCAATGCGGTTTTTGTTTAAATGAATTAAATTCATAAGAGATTATTGGGACATCGAGCTATAATGACTTATTAAAAAATTATCTTAATTAATTTTTTTGTTATCAATCAAATACAAAAAAACAATCTGTCCCAATAATCTTTAATTTTTTTTAATTTAAAAATGAATTTATTGTTATTATTAATCACATATTAATTAAGAAATTTTTAAAATAAGATTGGTAGATATATTTAAAATTTATATGTCAAATAGTTCAGCATTCTTGCAAAAGATGGCAGGCTAGTCTAACAGCCGATATAGTATTAGCCTATATCTGGCCTATATTTATATATTTTTATGCTTTCATAAAAGATACATAATATATAATAACATTTATAAAGTATTTATTATTAAAAGATTAATGGAAATCAACCAAATCCATTAAATGATTAGCTACCATGCTGACATCTCTTGGTAAATTTTTGAATTACTTGAGATTTTGGGCATATTTTTTATGACACACAACGCCATCTTAGCGGGAAAAACATGCGAACACCTTCGCTCCTGCCCTGCCTTAAGATCGGCTGCAGATAGTGCTAACCCACGATTATGACTGTTCAGCACCATCAAATGAGCAAAGGTCTTTGTTTCTTAGCCTGACAACAAAAAAACAAACTTCCTATTGGTGTTTTGTTTGTTTCCAAAGTTAATATCACAGAACTATTTATTTGTGGGTGTTTAGCACTATCTACCTCCAACCTCTTCAATTGTCAAACGTCTTCCGAAACTACCCTTGCATTCTACAAAAGAAATCATCTATTCTGGTAGTTGAGTATCGTTATTGCCAATAATATGTATTATGTCCTTTTCAATTGATTGCGAGGGTGTCTTTCTTCGAAGGGCGGGTGTGACGCAACGACTCCCTCTGGCATTGGGAGGAATTAGGTGAATACAAATTCCCATCGGCGTTCGTGGGCTGGATCCGCCTACGCAGCGGCAACCCTCAAAGCAAAAAAATTTTTTTTTATGCAAGCCAAACAATCAATGCGTTAAGTCAGTGATTCCCAACCTGGGGCGATCGCCCCCCAAGTGGGCGACTTGGGTTCTCAGGGGGTCAATAAATAAGTGGGGGGGGCGATGAGTATTCAAAGGGGGAAAATTATTAGAGTTTACTAAAATTTAAAAGAACAAAAATCTCCTATTTAGAAGATGGCCAGTATAAAAGAGGACAAAAAATTGCCATAATAATAAAATAGTCCGAAGATAATTTCAATCTTGAATCCAAACGTCACTTTTGTTTTCATTAAATAAAGATTGACCGCTGAAAAAAGATTCATTTTTGTTATTTTCTTCATAAAAATAAAATTATTATTAGCTATTTAAAAGGTTTAGATAGAGATAGATAATAAAAATTTTGCCTACTACTTCTACGGTCAGGGTATTTTTTTAAATAAATTTTTGCCATCAATTTTGGTTTATTGTAATTAATAATACAATTTAACAAAAAAAAAATTTCAACGTTTCGGTCTAATTTTTGCATCTGTTGTATTTATTCGCTTTGAAAAGAAAAGGTTTGAAATAAAGTACTTTTTTGTTAAAAATTTTAAATCATGTTTTGTACGTAAATGCAGATGCAGATCACAGAATCTATGAATTTGATTCAATTTGAACCAACAATAAATTTGTGTAATTACAGTGAGGGACAATAATAAGTCCCACCCATGAGTTTTCTATTTGTGATTATTTCATTGTTTTTAAAAAAAATAAATATTTTTTAATGGAAACTTTCATGGTTCAAATCTAGAAAATTTCCAATAGATTTTAATTTTTATTTAAAAAAAAAATGAAATAATCACAAGTAGAAAAAGTATGGGTGGGACTTAATATTGTCCCTCACTGTACAACAGGTTCATTACTGTAAAATGCATAAATTGATACTAGAGTTAAGATGATCCGATAAAACTGCTTTGGTTGCTTTTATATAGGCCTACGATAATAAAATTGTTTAAAAAAATCATTGTGTGATTTTATGAAACCACGATGCAAGTGAAACTTTTTTTCGGATCATATCATGAAAATTTTCAGAAAATTATTCAATTAAGGGTATTAAAATCGCGTTTTTAATCTTAACTTAAAAAATGATAAATCAATAGGCACATGTTAAAAACTGAGAACAATATTTATTTATTTAGTATTTGAAGATTTGAATCATTTTAAATTATTTTAAAAATTATATTTTATCAATTTAAAAATTGAATAATTAAATCTCACAATTATTTTTTATAATTAGTCATATATATTAAATTTCAACTTTTCTATTTTTGTCGTCACGGCTTGTGACGTTATGGCTAGTAGGATCACGGCCCTTGACGTGACGTAACGCGACATGCTGATAGAAGAGCGAAAAAATTTGAGGCGATCAAATAAAAGTTCCACTTTAATAATAAAACTGCTTTATTATTTATACCTTACTTGAAATTAAAATTAGGCATACAATGAAAATGAAAAGGGGGGGTGATAGGTGTTAGTCAACCTCCATCCAGAAAGGGGCGATGGGCCAAAAAAGGTTGGGAACCACTGCGTTAAAGATACGTATGTGGATGATCGTGATCTATTCATTCACCCTTAAAATTACAGTTTAACGTTAATTGGATTTTATTATTTTAAAGAAATTTTTTGTTTTTATTCTTTCAATGCATTATTCATTTTTTATTTATTTATATATAATCTCATGCCTTTTTTTATTTATTTATTTAAAATAATTCTTTAACTATTCATTAGAAAGTAAAAAAATAAAAAAAGTTCTTTATATTAATTTTAATAATCCATGTTCATTTCAAATAATATCTCTTTTATGTATTGGTTTGTATTGAACAATAAATAAATAAATAAATAGCTGCTCTCTCTTGCACTCTTTTCATACATCATCATCATCATCATCTATAAGAGATTTTGAAATTATTTTTTATTAAATTGTTCTTGCTAAGCCACTTTAAACATGAAATGAAATTTTTA
This sequence comes from Euborellia annulipes, assembly GCA_023213315.1. Lineage (NCBI taxonomy): Eukaryota > Metazoa > Arthropoda > Insecta > Dermaptera > Anisolabididae > Euborellia > Euborellia annulipes. Next base: position 6,582 of record JAKCPI010021041.1, read on the forward strand.
TTGAAAAGGGCCATCTATTCATTCGCGTTTTTATAAATTCCGAGTTGACACTCACGCCGCCCTACCCCATTGCTTGCAAATTGATCACGTGAATTGAATCTCTGTATTATGATTATTATTATTTTTGTTATTCCGTTCGATTCAAAAAAAAAAGTTGTTTACAAAGCAGACGCGATTAAAATGTTTTATCGTAAGCGAAAGAAGAGAAAAAAAAAGTTTTTTTTTATCTCCTCCTCGCCAAGCGCCCCATTGATGTTCTAATTTTATAATACATTGTCTGTTGTGAGTATCTATGCATGTATGTTGGTTTGAGACTCTTGAGAGGCCTCTTGACCAATTTTTTTTTTTTTCTCCTACTTTCATCTTCACTCATAAACAAATGACCATAGATATACCGAAATAACTAACCGCATGAAATCCCCCTCGTGCTGGAAATTTATTGCTTCTAATAAATTATTATGCATTGAATTTAATGAGTGAATAAACGATTTGTTTATAAAGAATTAAAATTAACAAAAAAATAAAGTAAATCCGAGAAAAGTTCTAAATATAAATTCTTGTGGTTGGTTTTTTGGGAAGAAGAGAATCTATCTTCCTTTCTCAATAGTGTCAAGTCAATTTATTTATAGGGCTACTTGATGAAAAAATATTCTCTCTTATTTACTTGTTGAAACAATAGTTGAAGAGATATTAAGGAAAACCTGGTCTGGTGACAGCACACAACTTTCTCTTACCTAATCGAAAGTTGTGTTCTGTGCTTGTCATGCCATGTTTTTTTGTGTCGACATATATTTAGTTTCCGACAGTACGGTACATATGAATTTCAAGATGTAAAATTTATAAGCATGGGAAAATATTTATATTTTGTTACCATGGCAACCATTTCTCCTATCTTTCCTATGAAGTAGAAGAGTAGAGTGGTCTTCGGAAGATTTCAATGCTGTTTATCACTGTACTTCTCGCTGATTGGTTAGAGTGAGAGGAAGCGGAGTCAGAGAGAGAAATTTAAAACTTTTTGTTAGAGAAAATAGGGGGAATTCGGGTAAGAAGACAGTTTTTCGTGTTCTTTATCTTTGATAAATTTTGCTCATTGTTACGTCAAAATCTTTTTACAACATACTAGTTTAAAATAATATTATTGACAAAGGAGATATGGAAGCAGAGGCAGCCAAAAAATAAAATTCTCTGAATGTTTAACCAATCAGCCGGAAAAGTTTCGGTTTATTTATTATAAACCATCTTCAGTCCATTAATTGGAATATTTATGCTCAGAGTTTTTTGGCTGCCTCTGCTTCCATATCTCCTTTAATCAACATACACAGCCACTACTTACATCTCATTATTGGCAATTTTATTTCTTAAGATAAGCTTACCCTCACAGTAGGGTAAAATGACGAACAGATTCGGAAAAGTTGATAACTGAATTAAACAACTTATTTTAATCTCAAATAATTAAAATCAAAACAAGAAACCAAAATGATGTACTTATTTTTTCAAATAATGTATATTTTTAAAAAAAACCAATAATTTAAATTTATGGACAATATCACACCTCCAAGGACGGTGTGCAGCTTGGGAATGATCCCAGCCTGAATGGGCTCAGAGCTTCCACTTAAAACATTGGTATAGTGAGCGCCACAATTAAGTTCCCGCCTTATAGCTAGGTCCTTGAGTATATGGTGTATAGTGAAATAATTTTATTAATTGAAAAGGTGAAATTTGGTACAAATAATTTTACCAGTATATTACCTTTTCAAATTTAAAATTATTTCACCATATACTATACCATATACTTAAGGCTCTAGTTATCAGTTGGGAACTTAATTGTGGCGCTCACTGTACATAGTTCCGTCTTGCCTTGTTCTCCACATATGATACAATTCATACCAACGAATTCCTCAGGGTCCAAATCATCATCGACACCGATGATGACAATTGACTCTTCAGAGTCAGAAGACTGAAGACTTGGCTGTCGCTTACAAAGTTGCTTCTTTTTTTCTAGTGCAATTAGCAAGTTGCAGATTTTTTTTTCAATTGTCGCTGCTTTTTTTTTAAAAAGTCCCCCTCTTTTTTTCTAATGAGTAGGCATCTTTCACTGGAGGTGCATGGGAGGTAATTTTTTCTAGGTTTCTTGTGGCTTTCTTCCTCAGGGTCGGAAGCGGCAGAAGATTAGATGATACATCTGACATTGTAGAGAGGTAGAGATCTCGCTATCTTACCCTCCTCTCGATTCGTCATCTTACCCGACTTCGCCATTTTTATTTCGAGCTAACATTTAAGGGTTTCAACAGAGCGGAAAAACATAAAAAGATACATCAATCTATTCGTCTTGAATAGCACTTTAAGAATAACCCAGGATTAAGTAATGAACGCTATCCCTTACGAAAAGTCGCCAAAAAGTTACAGAAGAGCACCTTTTAGCGAACTATCAATTACACAAATGGGGAAGTGAGATGTTGTGGCGTGATACGCATAGGTAACCTCCAGAGGTCCCTAATGCTTCTATCGAGTGTATTTTTCACGAAAAATCGAATTCGTCATCTTACTCGACTTCCTCCTCAGCATCAATAAGTTTCTGACCAATTTCCTATCGTGAATGCGAATTTCACGCACAAGTTTCACTTCTCTAGTGTGTATTAATTTTTTTTTATAGACGGAACAAAATATTATTGAATGTTTCAAAACAAATAAAAAAATTTATCCCGATTTCCTTATTGGAAATAATATAATTATGCTTTTGCCTTTGGCTTATAAAACAGACCTGTTAATCAGCATACTCTCTATCAAATATTACGAGAATGGAGGGAAGAAGCTCAAGTTGGAGGCCGTCTATGGGTTATATAACGTAATAGTATAACATAGTAGAAACAGTAGAGTTGGCTGAGCTCTCTGATAAGCGAGCAATGTCAGAATCTCGCTCTCGCTATTGTCACGAGGGCGGCGAACGGCGGGGCCGACGGCAAAACGCACTCTGACCCTTCCCTTCTACGTCGTTTAGCGACGACCGCGACGACGACCACGACGCTAGCTAGTTGCATCAGCAGCTTGTGTTCTTGCTAGCTTCATAGTAATTAGCCTACTTGTCTCTAAGAAAATGTCACATTTATCTCTCTTTAAAAGGGATTCGTTTTTATTTTTATTTTATTTTTTTCAATTCAAAGCGATTCAAAAGATAAAAAAAAAAAATTGGGAAATCATGTTTCTTTCCCGGCACTATTATATGGACCCTGTTACGCATTAGTGTGTCAAGCGCCAAAAAAATTCAAAATTGAGTTAAGCACGGAATAATGTTTGAAATGCTATAATTAATAATAGTATTTTTTATGAAATATGTCCTAAAAAAATTTGTATTTAATGTTACTTGCACAATTGACAAAAATAATTATATATAATCCAATGAAAACAAAAAAACTTTAATTTAATTTTCTCAAAACTTGGTAGCTGGCGCTTGACACACTAATGCATAACAGGGTCCATATATAGGAAGGAGAAAGTATTATTATCGTGAAACCTCCCTCAATTTTTCAAATTTATTTCCTGGCTCTTCCTTCCATAGAGCCAATGCTAAATCCCCAAATGGGGATTTGCATGTTAAGTTCGATTCAAAAGGGGGGTCCCCTTTGGAACTTTTTGCACTCGCAGATTTTAACATTGAAAAATATCTCACATATATTGTATATGAAATCGACCAACAATGTTAAATATAGGTGAAATGTGGAAATTGAAATTTTATGATGACAAACCTAATGGTAAATATCCATCTAATTTGTATAAATTTGTACGCATTTTCCTAATGACCATTGTGTATTGTTCTATATTAATAGCTCTGAGGATGGCCCTAAACAGGACCGAAACGTCAGCACTGAGGGTTTAATAAAAGAAAATATAACTAGCTGCTCTCTCTTTTTATTCGATTTCTTTTAATTTGTTTCGCATTCTAAGGACATTTAGTCACTATTTATTCCAATTTTATTCAAATGGAATAAATTTTTCTCGCTTGGGACGGGAAGAGAACCCAGGACTATCTGAAAAACTGGTCACGATCGATTGACTTGAAATATCTTAATATTGATAAATGAATTATACTTTTGTCCTGAAGATGATAGGCGCTTAGCCACCGAAACGCTGATGAGGGGATTATAATAAAAAGCAAAAAAATACTTGTATCATGGACGTATATTTTAAATAAAATTGGGTTAAAATGAAATCTCCCTTGGCGAAATAAGAAGGGAGACTTGCTTGCTTGGTCCATTGAGGGGGGGGGGGGGGGGGGGGAGGGAGAAGGAATTGTTCGACATCTCAGAAACGGCGTCTAGTTAAAAGTGTAGAATAATTGATGTATAGGAGGAGGCCCGGGAGGGGGGGTGGGGGAGGCACAATGCAGCCGCAAGGGTCCTCGGGCCCTTAAGAGCACGTGCTCTGCATTATTGACCACCTCGGCCAGCCTGGGGACTCCAAATTGACAATGAAAAACTCCTAAAAAACATCGCTCTCTATCTCTATCTATCTCTCTTTACAAATTACAAAATGCATTATTCATTGGCACGATGCGTTTCTCATTTGCGAGATAACAAGTCCCGGGCTATTGTCTCAGGCAAATAATATTTGATTTGTCTACAACAACAAAGTTGGCTTTGTTCATTCTTTCTTTCTTTCTTGAATGAATGAATGAATACTACAACCAACTACAATAACAACAACAACAAATTATTAATGATTCAATTTGGATAAGAAAAGCAATTTGAATGGGAAATTACCTGAAACAATTAGCACCTATACGATAATCAGTACCGCAACTTTAAGGGGAATTCTTCTGTTTTTATTGCTGATTTAATTATAAAAGAAATCTGGTGTGATGTTCGCACAGCACACAACCTTCGGTAAATGAAAGCTGTTTTCTGTGCGTGTCACACCAGATTTATTCTTCTTGTTTCCTCGCCTGATTATTCCCGCGGTGGTTTTTGCGACCGGGATTGAATAGAACAGGCGGCCCGTCGCACGGTCTGACGCCTGTTTATAATATAGAAGGAAAGAGACTGACATGCAAAGCATGTCCCAGCTAGGGCAGCTCGTGGTCGCCATCCATGTACCCACCCTTGAGCAATCACACCAGATTTATTGTAACCGCATTTAGTTTCTGTCGATGTATTAGAATTCAAGATGTAAGTGTTAAGGTCTTTTTCGGCCGTTTTGACCCCGTTCCTATTTATTCCGATTGATTGGTATCCAATTAATTGAAATATATTTTATCGTCTGGGACGGGATGCGTTTTATAAAACATAGAAAATTATTTATATTTTGTTAACCTAGCAACCATTTCTCCTATCTTTCCTATGAAGTACAAGAGTAAAGTGGCTTCAAACAATTTTGAGATACAAAATGGAGAATATACATTTTAAAGAGATCAATACTAATAGATTGTGTGTTCAACATTAAGGAATTGAGCTACGATGTTGAAATTTTTTTTTTTAATTAGGCCCCCCCCTGAGACCCGAAAAAAAACTTTTCAATAAAATCCCCCCAAAAGTACTATAACTTATCAGTGAAGTCATAGTACTCTTTGGGCATTAAACGTGAAGGAATTGAGTGAGTAATCAGTGGTACTTTTTTTTTTTCTATTTTTTCAAAATTTACTCTCACGATTTTGAATAAAATCAATTAGAATGTAGAGGGAGAGGATGGAAAGGAGAGTGAATAAAAATTAAATGAAGCGTTTCGGTTTAATTAAATATATCATCATCAGTTCTTAAGAGATTATTGACAATCTCAAGGTGTACACCTACGAGATGGAATAGAGTTGTTATATATACTCATAAATCAAAATTATGTTAAAATACAGTATTTGATATCAGATGTCATATGCTCATCAGTCAACACCAATCTCAAAATCTTGCATTCCCACCCATAACACAGTCTGTTAGGCAACTTAGGATTAAGACTTCGTAACGATAAAATATATTTAATGGTTTCTTATTTTTGGTATTTAAAACGTTGATTCTTATTTTGCCATCTAAGTTGGTTTCAAAATGTAAATATTTTATATAATTGCTTGAAGTTGTGGCTGTGTTGTGATTATAATGGAGAAATGGAGATATCAGCCAGTTGGAATGCTCTAGATTCAATAAAACTCCCAGAATAAGACGTTTCGGCCTGAATTTATTTGGCCATCTTCATAATGCAGGGATTGGGGGGGTCTGTGGTGGGCGGGGCGGCAGGCGTCGATGATTATTTAAGCCATTTGGATACCAAATGGCTTAAATAGAATGCCTGGATCCCCAATATGTATATTAATTAATAACGTAAAAGTCTTATATGGCCTGAGCTGCGAAAAGACTGTGTGTATGTGTGTGTGAGTGAGAAAAAAGTGTGAGTGTTTTTAAAAAATTAAAAAAAGTGGATTATGTGTATGATTCCCAATAACTGAAGATGACCAAATAAATCAGGCCGAAACTTTATTTGGGAGTTTTGTTGAACCTCGAGCATTCTAATTTGGCTGATATCTCCATCCTTCTATGATAAGATTTTTTATGTTTATAAAGGGGAGAAATAAAAATTTTATATCTTGAATTCTGAAAATGTCAACACCAAAAATCTGGTGCGACCAGTCACTTATTTTAGCCATTTCGAACCATTTTTGCTTGTTTATACCTAGCTCTCCAACTCTCATAACTGATAAATTCTTTAATTTTAACCCCCTTATCAAAAGTATTTAATCATGAATTGTTTTTAAACGATTTTTGTTAAATTAAACACCTGATTCATTTCATCATTACGCTGAATTGCCTCAAACTCCCGGCTGCTGACAAACGAATTAAAAAAAAAAGCGCTTTCTTTGTATTCAATCAAGTCCTTGTGTGTGTGTGTGTGTCCATTAAAATCTCTACCATCACTTTTATTTATTTATTTTATTGGCCTCGATAGTTTTCTCTATATATAGTGATTAAAAAGTGTTTACTTTCTTGGCATTAGCAGAGCGGTCGAGATCACAAGTGGAGGGGCGGGGAGAGATTTCCGGCGATAAACTTCCCTTCTTCATTTACTCTTTATCATCAACCATAAAAAGAAATAACTATAATCAAGAGATTTAACGTCAAGCTATTAGGTGTAAAGCAATAATGCTTTGGTTTTGCTACCTTCTTAACAATAATAACCAGGGTTGGCAGGTTGGAAAAACAACACAGGGCAACAAAAAGGAACTTTTTTTGTTGACTGAGAATTTGAAGATTCTGGGTATTTGGTTAGCGCTGATTCCAAAAATGCCATCAGTTTTGCCCCATCACGTCAGATTTTAGAGCTATAGAGAAAATAAAATTTTAATAGAAAATGTCCTCTAAAGCGGCTCTAATTTTATATTACCTGGTTTTTTTTTAAGACTACACCCTTTAAAAATATGCAGATAGTTAGAATACATATAAATTTTAAGTTTCATCCCAATCGGAGGTCATTTAGACGTGCCGCAAACGGCTTAAAGTTTAGAAAAATCGAATTTTTTCAGTTTTTTTATTCTTTGGTCACCCCTAATACAATTTTAGGTATCCCTGAATGAAAAAAAAACATATATTTACGATATTCTATAGTTCTTTGGCTTTCTAAAAATCATTCATTCGTAAAAATCTGTTAATTATTAACGAAATTATGAACAAAAACATCATCAAAGCAAAAACACTAGTACACTCTCAGGTCGAAAAAAATGAACTTCTTTTTCTTTTACAAGTATAAAGAAAGAAATGAGATTCTAGAAATATTTTTTTTTTTAATAATATTTAATAAAGTTAGTGCCCGTGACCCGATGCTCAGAGAAGATACATTAGCTGCTCGTAGATAGGGTTCGCTTTTTAATTCAATTGAACTCCATTTTTTTCGACCAGTGAGTGTACTTGTGTGTTCTGTCTTAAACTAAATATATGTCGACACAAGTGTGACAAGAGCAGAACACAACTTTCGATTACCGTAGTTAAGAGAAAGTTGTGTACTGTGCGACCAGTCACACCATATTAAAAAAAAAAAACATTTCGTATTAGAAAATAATAAATAAATATTTTTTTCTTCTCCAATCCAATTTGATAACAAATAAGCAATAACTACGAAAGTTTCGATTTGTCATCATTTAAATAGATTAATTCAGATAAAGACAGTTTTGTGCTCTGACGAGAACAAGCACCAGAAATAGAAAGACAATTAATTATCTACACTTGTAACCATTCAGGTGAACCCAAGCGTTTCACTCTCCCCACTCCAATTTGGGGCTAAAATTAAAACAAACACTCAACAATTAACACAATATATGTGCTGCTTCTCCTTCTCCAAAAAGACTAATCATTTCCCTTGCCAATTGGGCAAAAACTCGCACGCACATTGCAGGCAGCTAATTTAAGAATGAGGATGATCCCTCCCCTCTATTGTACTTGTAATTGAACGGAACGCTAGATATAAACATTGGTCTAAATATAAAATATTGTTACAAATTAATACGTGTATATAATTATATAATGTAAGACTGCTACACTTCAAGAAGTAGGATGTCAATTCTCGAAGACGATTAGTCGATTTCTAAAATACAAAAGAAAAAGATTTTTTTTTTTAATTTTGTTTTTCTCTCTGTTACACTGTAAAAAAAAATCTTAATTTTAGTGTGTTTTGGAATACTAAATTTACAAATTTCCCTTGTAAATGATAACTACTATGCATTTATTTACAAATTTATCCGTTCAAATATTTACAAAAAATATTTTAAAATTACAATTTTGTTCGAAAAATAGAGTGTGTATTGTAATTTTACATACATTGTACAGTTACTTTGCATTCACACAGATGCTTGTCTTAATGTTAAAATCATTGGTTAAATCAAAAAATGAACAAATCTTGCATTGTTAATGTTAATTTAAGTTCAGTTTATTGGTGTCAAATGATACTCATTTTACTACTATCAAAGATGAGCTTTGATTTGCGCTCGAAACGTCGACACAAAAAATCGAAAGCAGTTTGGGAATTCTAAAATTACCACACATTTTCGTTGTGATTTTCAAACGGGTCGGAAAACCAATTTTCTTTCCGAATCATGCCTCCTTGGCCACTATGGTTCAAAATTTATTTGCATATTTGGTGTATATTGCATAAAGTTGCATATTTAAAACTTTGTGCACTTTTTTTAACATATTTTGGCAAAAGTTTTATTTAGAGTGTCTCTTGAACCAGAAGTCATGCTATCTGAGGAATGTTCGCACCAACAGTATGTCAGGAGTTGCCAAGAGCTCCTCTAAGTTCGAGGCCTGATGATGGCCGGAAAATCGGCCGAAACGTCGACAAAAGAAATCTTTTTTCTTTAATTGCTTTCTACTGTCTTATTCTCCTCACTGTTAATTATTCGTTTAGCCACTAGTCCTCGAAATTTAAAGTTAGTTTTCGAGAAAAATGCTTTTTTTTATAATGCGTTTATTTTATTAATTAAATTAACAAATTTTACTGTACTTATTATATTACTGTTTTTTTTTTTTACATTAAATATAGTTTTAATTACGAGACCAAATTTTGTTTTTACAATATTTCCTTTCAAAAAAAACAGATAGTCACATCAGTAGAATTCATGATTTACCTTTAATTGGAAGCCATTTACATGATATTTTTGTCATATATATATTGCATATTTTAATACTTTTACTGCATATTGAATGGCATATTTAGGGGTTTTTACTGAATAAAAATCCGGGCTTTAGTCATAAGATTATATCTTCCTCAGGGCCTCCAAGTCTTTTGATATTTAACAAATGTAAATTTTACACTCTGAAGAAAGAATGCTTATTTGAAATCCCTACCGCATTCCCGGTTTATTTATCCGAGCAGACACCTGCTTGAGGTTGAAGCCATCCATCTACAGGCACCCCAGTAGCGCATCCAGGTGGGGGCGAAGGGGGCGCTCGCCCCCCCCCCCCCCCCCAGGCGGATCAAGCCTTTGGCGCCCCTCGATACCGACATAGGCGCCGACTTCCGGCTTTCCGACCTTTTTACCTAAATCTTCGGTTTTTTTTTTTTAATTTCCTAATAAATTCATTTTACCCATAATATATCACAAATCCGGAGAAAAATTACAAAAAAAAGCAACGAAAAACGGCGCCTCATTTGAGTTTGCCCCCCCCCCCCCCTCCCGCCCTCAAAGGCTAGTTACGCCGCTGAGGCACCCCTGAAGTTACATCATTTCCTATTTCTAACTCCTCCTCCCTCCCGATATATGGCAAATAAATATTAACATGTAATGCACTGTACTTACCAAAGAGCCTGCGCCAGCACAGATTCGACGTCACTTGAAAGTCATCTCGTTAACAGAGGCGAGAAGGCATGTTGACATGTCTTGTCCCAGCAGATCTGAAATCAAAATACGGGTATATTATTATTATATCAGAAGCTTAGAAGTTAAATACAAATCCTTTCAACCACGATTAGCCATATCAGATTTAATAAATCCAAGCCCTAGTTTGGTTAATTGGTTGAACTTGACAGCGATATTGGTGACAATACTATTAATAAATTCACGGAATTCTTCGCCATATAAGATCTTTCTCTCTCGTTGTTTTTGTTCTTTATGGAGAGAAAATTTCCAGGCCAGCTGTTGTTTTCGTTTTCCATTTTAGTAATGAAGCCATCATCCAATCCATATTAAAATTCCCTTTGCTTTGCTAATATTAACCACATAAGCCGCCCTTCAAAGGGCTCAGAGCTCGAAATACACGCTTCTTAGGACACAAAGGAATAACCACACCTATTTCCGATTTTTTTTTCCTTTTTTTTTTATGTAAACGTCACAAGCCTATTTTAATATTTCAAGAGAACAGGCCTGTGATCCAAGTCGGAATACAATTAAGTGTACAGATTTTAAATAAATAAATGATTACTATTACTTTCTCTTACCTCTATATATATGTTAATATATATAGAGAGAGAAAGTATTGGATTCATGTCAAAAATTCGATGTCGAGATTTTGATGGATCTTCACGTTTTGAGGTCCCCTGAATCCAAAAAAGTGGTTTTCGCGACATGGTCTGTCGTTGTGTGGGTGTGTCTGTGAACAAAATATCTCAAGAACGAAAAGAGTTAGGAGGTTGAAATTTTATATTTAAGTTAGGCACCCCCATGGGACCTGACACGAAGCTTTTGACCAAAATCGACCAAAGAGTACTAGTACTTTACTGATGCACTTTTTCAGTTTTTTTCGATTTTCTCAAAATTTGCTCCAACGATTTTTTTTAAAATTCAAAAATCAATTATTTTTTAGATTCTCTTTAAAATGTATATTCTCATTTTGTGATTGAAATCTTCTGAAGACCACTTTACTCTTGTTCTCCATAGAAAAGATAGGAGAAATGGTTGCCATGGTAACAAAATATAAATATTTTGTCATACTTATAAATTTTACATCTTGAAAATCGAATGTACCGTACTGTCGGAAACTAAATACATGTCGACACAAAAAATCTGGTGTGACAAGCACAGTACACAACATTCGATTACCGAAGGTAAGAGAAAGTTGTGTGCTGTGCGCCAGTCACACCAGATTTTATAATTTATGGGATTTGAGCTACGTCTAAACGTATATACTTAAAAAAAAACTAGACTATTATAACGAATTTTTCAATGCGGTTTTTTTTAAATGAATTAAATTCATGAGATTATTGGGACATCGAGCTATAATTTTTTTAATGACATATAAAAAAATTAAGGAAATTAATTTTTTTGTTATGAAGCAAATACAAAAAAACAATCTGTCCCAATAATCTTTAATTTTTTTTAAATTTAAAAATGAATTTATTGTTATTATTAATCACATATTAATTAAGAAATTTTTAAAATAAGCTTAGATGATTTATTTAAAAACCAACTGTCAAATAAGTTCAGTATTTTTGCAATAGATGGCAGGCTAGTCTAACAGCCCATATATAGCGTATATCTGGCCTATATTTATATATTTTTATGCTTTTATAAAAGATACATAATATATAATAACATTTATAAAGTATTTATTGTTAAAAGATCAATGAAAATCAACCAAATGCATTAAATATTATTAGCTACCATTCTGACATCTCTTGGCAAATTTTTGAATTACTTGATTTTTTGGACATACTTTTTATGACACCTAACGCCCCTCTTATCGGAAAGGAATTTTGGAAAATTTCAAATTTGTTGAAGGATGTGTAAAGGCAGAGGCAGCCAAGAAATAATGCTCTGATTGGCCGGTGCATTTATTATGTACCATCCTCAGTGAATAATGCTCGGTGTTTGTCAAGTAGTATAAGATATACATCTATTGAAATAAATTCCGTTTGGTATTAATTCAAAGAGCTGTATTCCATACCATTTGACCAACTCCGAGCATAACAGTTATTATACACTAATTAATGGACTGAGGATGGTACATAATAAATGCACCGAAACGTTTAGGGCTAATTAGTAAAAAGCATTCAGAGCATTATTTCTTGGCTGCCTCTGCCTCTACACATCCTTCATTAAATACCGCAGCCACAAGTTTTACAAATTAGAATAAGCTTATCGATAAAAATATTATTATTATTATTATTTTTAATTTAAAATTGTTTAAATAAATAATCATAAAAGTGTGTCTCTGTGTTTGTGTGAGATATACAAAGACAGAAAGGTCCATTCATCCATTGCTCCATCTTAGAAGGATCTTTATCAAGGGCTCTAAATTATCCCAGACCGATAAATGGACGCATGCAGCCACAGACAAAACTCTTTTATGTTGATAAGAAATAATAATTAAAAGAAGAAGAAAAAACAAAGTTTTAAAGATTGAGAGAGAAAAAAAAAACATTCTATTTTATGTTTTTTTTTAAAGATTTGAAAGAGTTTATCTCACATCAGACAAAGTACCAAGGACAGTTTATTTTGTCTAGTCTTTTTCATTTGGTCAAGAAATAGGATTGAATTTCGCTGATAAAAAAATAAAAAAAAAAATTGTATTATAATATTTGAATTGTTAGTTAAAAAACTCCCAAAACCTTTTGTAGATTTTAAACAAAATCGGCCAAAAAGTACTATAACTTGACGGACGTATTTTTTCAGTATTTTTCAAATTTTTCGATTTTCACAAAAATGGCTTTAACGATTTTTTTATATGCCCTTTAACAAGTATATCAGTAAAATTTTCGTGGAAATTGTTTGAACTACACTTTACTGTTGTAGTATTTCAGATTTTTCAAATTCATTTTCCGACTCTTTCTTCCAGGGAAGAGCCAATATTAAATCCCCAAATGGGGATTTACATGTTAATTTCGATTCCAAAAGGAGAACTTTTTACACATTTAAAAATTTTTCCAAAGGGCAATAGAATTTTCACGAATCGACCCTGTTGCAACTCTTTAATCTTGTTTGTTAGAAGTACTCGGGAGCAATTAATCCAAAAATTAATGAATTGTTCATTTGGAATTTCTATCTTACTGCTATAAAGAAACAATTATGTACCGTCAGTTTCAATATTAACCGCCACCCTTATAGAATAGAGCCGTGAAGTTAGACAACCAGAGTGCTTAGAAAATAGATAAATAAACTTTTTTCAATATTGCAGTGGAAATTCAATTTTTTTTTTTTTTTTTTTTTTTTGAGACATTAACTAAGCGATCTCTGGTTGTCCTCGGGCTTGGCGTAGTTGGTAGCGCGCCTGCCTTGTATACCAAGGGCCGCGGGTTCTGACCTCAGGTAGTCCGATGATTTTATTTAAGGTATTTGGATACCAAATGGCTTAAATAAGAATGCCTGGACCCCAAATACATATATATTCAAAAAACGGTTATCGTCAAAAGTCTTATATGGCCTAGAGACTGTGTGTGAGTGTGAATGAGGGGAAAAAAGCGCTCTGGTTGTCTAACTTCAAGGCTCTATTCTCTAGGGGTGGCGGTTAATATTGAAACTGACTGTACCTTATCCCATTTTCATACGCGTCAGCCAACATTTCTGTTTTTGCGATTAGTTAAGATGAAAACAACTCGAGTTCAAATCCACCTCTTGGCAATGAATAATGAGATGCCTCCTGAGGAAGGAAACGGGAACCCACCTCAGTATTATTCCCATGAAAGTGACTCCCCAGAGTAACCACAACGTGTCAGTACTGACTGAAGAGAGAAGAGAGAGATTTGTTTGGTTATTATATCGTTTTTATAAAGGCAAATTTAAAATACAATATTTTCCATTCATTCTTTTCTCTTCATTCACTTATTTTCTTGGGATTATTCTGGAGTTCTTCCTTTCATCCCATCGATAAATCGACTCCACAAAATTTATTGAATAATAGAAATAGGAAGAAAAAAAAATTAAGCTTCTTTTTGTGTTTTAAATTCCAGAGCTTTTTTTACGATGGAAGCTGAGATTAGATAATGGAAATCTTAAAAGAAAATTTTTTTCTCGTTCTCTCTTTAATCTCTTAATCACTTTGAATAAAATCTTTGTAAAATTTCTTAGTAGCTTTTTTTTATGCACCTGTTTTGAATATAAATGTGCGCGTGTGTGTGTGTTGACATATTTGGAATCTTTTCTTTTTCCCTCCTTGGAGGTGGGCGTTTGTAGTCAAACTCGTTCTTATTTGTGAATTAATTTTATGACTTTAATGAAATCTTTTTTTTTTTTTTTTTTGAGGTTGTTGTTGTTTTGAAAATAAAAAAAAAAAAATTCGAAAGTTTTCATTTTATAAAGAATTAGATGCAAACGAAAGTGTTTGGAAATTTCAATTAATAAAGAAATAATCAGTTACATTGAATTCGTCTCTGATATTAATTCAGAGAGCTATAATTGCACAGCTACATCTTGTGCAACGTGTATTTACGTAGGGTAAGAGGAGATGTCTCTTCTTACCCCCACCTGCCTTCCAGCTTCTTTCAACAAAAGATGTCCTTTGATATTTGCCAGATTGTATTGAAACGATTTGTGCATGTTTTCTTCTTGCAAAATATGGCAATGTTGAGTATCAAATTTCGTTCGAATATGGGCCAACCATATTTTTCATTCGATGTTTAGGAAAGAGAATTTGAAACGTCACTTGCCATTTATAATAAAGAATAATTGTCATTTACTGTATGCAACCGTATGAGAATTTTTTTACTGTCAAATTTTCCTCTCCTCTATCTTTTTTTCTATATTTGATTAAGGATCAGTTGCTTCAGTTCTAATCAACTAGCAAACTTATCCAGCCAGTTAGCAAATCATCGATATAGTAAACAAGAACACGCTTAACATTCGAGTTTAAAAAAATGAATTCTTTCAAATATAATTAGTTATCTGAGGAAGGTTTTTGTGAAGTTAGCAACTTAATAAAAGCATCATTTATAAAAATTATTAAAAATTAAAATAATTAATTAAAGGGAATTAATTTTTTTTTAAAAAATTTAAAAATTCGCCCTCGGGCTCGGTGTAGTTGGTAGCGCACCTGCATTCTATACCAAGGGTGGCGGGTTCGGATCCCAGGCAGTCCGATGATTTTATTTAAGCTATTTGGATACCAAATGGCTTAAATAAAAATGCCTGGAACTCGAATAGATATAAATAATAGTCTTCGCTGCCCTAAGTTGCCGAAAAGACTGTGTGAATGTGTGTGTAACTGTGAGTGTGAATGAGAAAAAAAGTGTGAGTGTAAAAAAAATTCCAAAAAAAAATAAACAAGGCTTGTGTTCCTAATTTCACCCCTTATACCGACCTTTGGGTCTTAGCTAGTTGACTACGATCTGGGCGCTTATTTAATCATATGATTAGCTTGACTAGATGTAAAAAGACTCGAAAATCAGCTTATCCAAGGCATAGCTAGTTAATTAGAAGTGAACCAACCGGCCCTAAGAGTCAAGAGCAAATGCCCTCAAGGGAATAACAACACAAGAGGGGGGGGAGACTATTGCTCCTTTTTTTTTTGGGTGAGAGCATCCAAAGCGAAAATCATTTGAAATGGCTACCAATCACTTTGGTACGGTTAGTTTAATGAATAAAAAAATAAAAAAAAGTTTGTAAAATTTTGAGATCTCTTTTTTTTTTAATAAATAAAATTTGATCTCTCTAATTATAATAATTAATCTTTATCATTGGACGTAGGGGGGATCTTTCGGCAAAGCGATTTGAGAATAAATAATGTGGGAGATGTAAGAAGAAATGACTAATGTCTTGCAATGTTTATCTGTAGAGGTGTTGAAGTGCAAAGGTGTTGACTGTGACGGTTCGATTTCTATTTGCAGCGAGTCGGGAAGCGGCGGTGGTGACGGCAGTGGTAGTGGCGCATTCAGTCCGCCTCCTCCTCAACAGCCACTCACAGCGATGCTGGAGGCGGCTGCAGCGGGTGGCGGAGCTGCAGCGCTGCAGCAAGCATTGCAGGCGGAATCGCTCGTTGAAAAAGAACGACGTCTTAGCGAGATGATTCTGCAGCTACAGCTGGTGCGGGAGAGGCTCGTTTCTCAACACGAGATCGACGCTAGTAACAAGGTAGGCTCACACCAACAGGTTTTAAAGAAAGAATTAAAAAAAAAACTCTCCTTAGACCAAGATGAGGAAAAAACACGATTTTTCCCATTTCTTTTTTTTTTTTAATTTGATTCCAGATGAATTAAATAGATTGGCATCCTGAATGGAATAAAAATGTCTTTATTGTTAACACCTCTCGATATTTTCGGACTGATATTCATCAGATAATTTTAAAACAATAAAATTTCGATCAAATCTCCGGTTGCTCGTAGAGACACTTTTTGCTCTTTCTGTGGGAAGGGGAGGCTTCTGGTTGCGTCACTGTCAACAGGAGATTTCCTTAATATCCCTATACGGAAAGCGTTTTACGAACTTTTTTTCCGGACTTAAGTTACTCATTTTAATATTTTCCCTTTGTGGCTCGGTAAACTATTGGTATTATACAATAATAGGCTTTTTTTTTTTATTTCACCCGTTTAGCCACGCGCCATTGGGCCAAAACGTCTACAAAATAAATACATAAAAATTAACATAAACCATACAAAATTAATACAATATAAAACAAAACGAAAGCAAAGTTAATACAATAAAAAAAAAACAAAACAAAAGCAAAATCAATTCAATATGAAAACCAAAACCAAAACAATATAAATACAATATTAAAGCAATATGAAAACAATATAAAGGCAAATACTAGAATCTATGAATAATAAGAATAAATGTAAAAATGTCTAAAATTGTATCTGTGAATTGTTGATGAATTTCATGAGTGGCTTGATGATTTGAAGATCTGTAGATTTTAATAGGCTTTATAAATTCATTGATTCTAAAAAAACAATCTTATGAAAGCGCACCAAAAATATATTACAACAAGAAATGTATAAATAACGGCTATTGTAGAAACTCTGCTACTGTATCTATATTAGTTCAAAGAATAGGCTCTAACGAAAACAACTCTAAAGCTTATAAGTGCCTATAAGTTATGCAACCAATACACAGATGCAATTATATTTCTTTATACAGTCAAAATTTTTCAAATGCCAAAATCAATCTTATCCCTTAAACATTTAAAATAAATAAATTAACATCATCCCTCTAAGCTCCCTAGGGAAGGGCACTATACACTTTTGTATATTTTGTTAATTCCAAAAAATACACTTTGCAAGATAATCCCCCACCGAGAGGCTTAAGGAGTTAAAGAATCATCGTATTTTCCAATATAAAAGCAATCTCATCTCATTTAAAAATTTTCTTTTATGAGGCTAATACAATAACTTAATTAAGTTATTATAGCCTTCAAAGCCTAGTAGAGATCTGCTTCATTTAAATATTTCATCAAAAAAATTTTAAGTGTTTTATTTTTTTTTTTATAAAAATTTGTTTTAGATGACTATAAATTAGTGTGCACAGTGCACACCTTTGGTCACTTCTCTCAAGTGCAGGACTATATTTCTAAATAGGCTAAAAAGGCTGCAGCCTAGAGCGGCAACAAATTCAGAGGCGGCAGATTGGCAATAAGATTAAGAAAAAAGATGAAAGCACCAATGAATATCTTTTTATTGTATAAAACAGTGGTTTCCAAACTTTATGTTACTACGTCATCTCCCTTAAAAATATTTAATCGAATAAAGCCTCCCCCCCCCCCCATTTTATAAAATAATACAAACCAAAAAATACAAACGGAAAATTTGTATTAATTAATACAAACTATTCATGATCGTAACTAGGGAATTCGACTGAGGGGTCATGGGCCCAGTCATCCTCGCTGGGGGGGGGGGCATGGGCTCCGGGGAGCCTGGAAGGCTTGTTTCAATTTTGCTTGGGGCGGGTATCCTTCTGGGGGGGGGGGGCTCGGAACCCCCCTAGCTACGCCCATGACTATAGAGGGAGCGGCAAATAACTGTTAGCCTATAGGCGGCATACTATTAAATCCGGCCCTGCTCAAGTGCCCTCGCTACGCCCTTAAAATACCAATATTTTCATGTGACATCAATTAAGTGAAATTGAACTTTCTCATCATTTCGAGTGAACAAGTGTTAATATAGCACTTACAATTATTAAGCTCTTAAGAGAAAAGAGTCTGAATTTATAAAAAAATAAAATAAAATATTTGTAATATAAAAAAAAGGTCATAAAAAAGACAAGATCCTCCATCTCCTCTTCGGAATTATCTTCTAAATCGCGATAACAAATTTCACCATTAATTAAAATCCTCGTCTAAACTTTTTGTTGTTTTTATTGTCTTATCTCTAAAGCTAATTTTTTTGTTCTCTTTCGCTTTCCTTCCTTCAACCATCAATTAACGAAATTTTAAGATTGGAATTCACTTTTAATGTTTTATAGGGCGGCGGCCATTTTTTTTTTTTTTATTTGAATTCTTAATTAAAATTTCATTTTGATTTAGATTAGAATCAATTTAGATATAAAATTTCAAATATGCAAAGAAAACATCTTTATTTTAATTTTTTTTTTTTTTTTGGTGTTCATTACTCTCATTTTTTTTTAATAAATAAATAAATAAATATAAAATATTCTAAGGGTAATTTTTTTTTAATATGAATATCATGAGATCATAAAAGAAATTTTAATCAAAAAAAAATATATATTTTTGATTATATTTATGAATTGAATATTATGAGATTGATCAAACAAAATTTGGATATCTAAAAGTAGCTTTAATTAAAAAAAAAGTATATTTTGTTACGAAAAATGTACAGAATGTCTCGACAAAGACAAATTTAATATTCATTTCAAATATGTATTTTTTTAATAATTGTGATTGAAATTGGAAATCGGATTTTAAGACAATTTTTACATTTTTTTTTTTTTAAATAAATAAATAGACCTTTGGGTAGCTTAAAATTAATCAGATTTCACCTTATTTATAAAAGTCTGATGTGACTGGTCGCACAGCGCACAACATTCGATTACCCCCTCCCCCATAACTAACCACAATCAACCCCTTTAAAATAATAAATATTTCCTATCATTATTTGTTTAATTTTCTTATAACTAAAAGCAAAGGCAGATTAAACATCCACCAAAATAGTTCAGTTAAGCCAGACTGAAGGTCGTTGAGCCTCAGATGGGTGCCCCAAAAACACAAGGCACTTAGCATTCTATGGAATTTTCAGTATTTCATATGTCAGTGTTTGTGTTCAGTTCTAATATTTGTTTAATAAATAATATTAGTGATTTTGAAATTATTATAATTATTTTTCATAATCATAAATAAATTAATATTTTTTTATAAATAAAATAAAATCTCCCTCTCTTCCCAAAATATATAATTTTTTTTTTTTCATTTTAAATAAGACATTCCATGTCAAATAGTATAAAATTTAGCAAACTCAGAATTTTCTGCAATTTTTCCTTATTTGAAAACGAAGCGTTCTCAAAAAAAAAAATGTAGGTTTTTAAATGGCAAAGAGTCTAGTACTTTTGATGTACTTTTTAGTTTTTTGATTTTCTCAAAATTTCTCAACGATTTTTTTTAAATTCAAAAATCAATTATTTTTTAGATGCTCTTTAAAATGTATATTTCATTTTGGATTGAAATCTTCTGAACCACTTTACCTTGTATTTCATAGGGAAGGGGGGAGAAGGTTGACAAAATTAATATTTTCCCAAATAAATTTTATTTTCCCTTGATTTCATGACAAACTCAAGACCCTGACTTTTATTTTAATCAAATCGTCATTAATATCATTCAACAATTATACAAAAACCGTTTTTCAAAAAAAAAAAAAAATAAATAAATAAATAAATCAAATCGACCTGGTGAATGAATGAATTAAGTCTTAAAGTACGTCTTTTGGAGAGATGCCGAAATTTTGTGTGCACTTATTAAGAATATCTCTAAATACTGATTTTGATATTATTGTTAAAGAAATCATAATTTTATTCACTTTTAAACGGACTCTCCTCAGTCATTGGTGTCAGAAATGACACGTTGTGGCTACTCTGAGAGGTAACTTTCATGGGAATAATACTGAAGCGTTTCCTTCCTCAGGAGGAGGCATCTCAAATAGAATTGAATAATTTTTACTTTTTTTGTCATGAGGTGGATTTGAACTCGAGTTGTCTTCACCTCAGAATTATAAGCTTAACTGCTTTATCCTCTCGGCTAATCGTGGTTAACGGGCAATAAAAAAATAAATAAAACCCTCAACTCAGCTTTCTGGTTATTTTTTAACACTGATAGATTACTTTCTGCCTCTTCATAATGAAATCTAAGAATGAATTGTTAAAAAATCTTTTGCGTTCTTATAATATGTAGGCTTATAATGCAAATATATTGTTTAAATTAATGATTCATTGGATAAAGAATGAAAAATTTAATATATGACGTCAAATTCTTGTGACTTTATAAATCACAAATCATAAAATAGCAATAATAATTTTTGAATAGTGCAAATGGAAATTTCATTTAAATATTAAATAAACAACTTATAATAATAAAAGTTAAATCATATTTGTTTAAAGCATGCTCATTACTTGTTAGCAAAGCAAAAGCTTGTAACGTAATAATCATTATTTTTTTAGTATATTAGGCCAAAAACAAAATTCTTCTTCTGCCGGTCCCATTTAATTTCCCAATCTATCTTATTAAATTAAATATTCATATAAAATTTAATTTGGTGTTTATTTTTTTACGCTTTTATATATACGATAGACGAAGACACACTGAGTGCATATTATCAATATTTAAAGCATTCCAATTATTATTATTATTATTTTTTTTTTTTATAACATTAAAATGTTAAGCCTACGAATGTGTAAAAATTATCTTATTTTTCTTCAAATGTTTATCAAACAGGCTTGTTAGTATTTTTTTTTTTTTTTTTTAATTATGCCAACAAGAGATGATAGATTGCATCTTTCAGCAATAAATAAATACAAAACAACTTTTATTAAATAAATAAAATAATAATAAATATTATTAAGTTTTTTTTTTTATTCTTCAAACATCAAAAAATATTAATAAAGTGAAAAACGTTAATATAATAATGGTACCATGGTATAATATAATATGATAATATTTGTTTGTACATATCAAAAAAAAAAAGAAATTGTATTTTATTACAATGAATATTAAAATTCCTAAGATCGTGTATAATTGGCAATATTTGTAAGAACATCTGATATTTCTCGAATTTGTATTCTTATTGTAGTTTAATATCAATTTTTTAAATAAAATGATATGATCATAGGCCCTGATGAAGGTCGTGATTGGCGACCGAAACGTCGGCAAATAGAAATTAAATAAAAGATTTTTTTATTTGATCTCCTGCGAATCCTGAGTTAATATAACGTATTTTGGGAGTCCCGAAAATTTGGTGACTAGTCCATTGTTGCCGAATCATTGCGAGAACCGAGTGATGAAAAGAACCCGATAAAACAAATTGGATTTCTTGTCTTTTAAATCTAAGATTTTTTTGTCTCTTTTAAATATGAATGACGTTAATTTGACAAAGAAAAAAGTCTTTAATTAAAAGATAATCTTACTCTATTATTTTTTTTCATTTTATTATTAATTTAATCAAAAAAATTCAAGGGAAGAATAATAAAAAAAAGAAAATTTTTTATTTTATTGAGATAAAAAAAAGAAATAAATCGTTTGATTAGGCTGCCTGTTGATTACAGGATTTGAAAGAAGAAAATTTAACTTAGAGCCTTTTTCTATAAAACCTTTTAATTGCGATTCATCAGGTCATTTTTAGCTTCCAAAAAATCATAAATAGCAACGAAGAAGAACAACAGTCATCGCAATCGTTGCGGTTAAGCGATGCCCAGGGTGGAGAAAGCTCGGAATTGATGACCCCGAGCAATCAGTGTGTAGAATTAAATAAATTGATAATTCCTAAATGGTCTCTGTAGCTGAAAAGGTTAAAAAACAAGCATAAAGTCGACCTATTATTAGTTAAATATTATTTATAGTTTTCAAGATTTGAATATTTATTCAATAAATACTTCAATTCGGAGATGCAGCTAAGGTTATTTCTTTATTCATTTAATTCACACAGCTGACTTTTCGGTTCCGTGTTTGAACCATCCTCAGAGCTGGCGAAAAGTCATTATGAAAGTGGATTTTATACATTGTTGAACAACTTTTATATAATAAATATATACATGGTATGAGATGACCAGGTACATAATGATGAATGTATGTACTTGGTCATCTCATACTGTTTATATTTATTTATTTTATTTATTTATTATATAAGAGTTGCTCAACAACGTATAAAATCAACTATGACACTTTCATAATGACTTTTCGCCAGCTCTGAGGATGGATCAAACACGGAACCGAAACGTCAGCTGTGTGAATTAAATGAATAAATAAATAACCTTAGCTGCCTCTCTCATTTCTGCCTTCTTATTGATATAACATCTCAGCTATAAATTGGTTTTTAACAAGTTATAGAAAACATATTCACAAAAATTATCAAATAATGTATTATGATCGTTAAAATAATACAATTAATAGTTTTTGCAGATATTTAACGCGATTTTACTCTAAAACCTGATCAGAAGATGGAGACTGTCGAAAAGGCATTACAGAGCGTAATTAAAATATTCTACATCAAAAAAGACTGTGCTTCTTTCAAATTGTAAAAAAAGAACCCTTTAAGACAAAAAAGTTCTAAAAGAGATTGGGAAAAGCCTGGTGTAGATATTAAAATAATAACGCTTTATGGATGCCAAAATTTAATTCCACTAGGCGACGTTTCGGGAGTCATGATGCCTCCCTACTTCAGAAGTATTGTTGTATTAAGAAATTCACCTCCTGTTGGTTTTATCATTAGAGTATGAAATAAAAAGTTTAAATTCGTCTGCGTAACTATAGAAAGGTATTCTATAATAGAGTTAAAATCAAAATAATAAAATTTTTTTTTCTGTTTTTCAAACTCTAAGTTAATGATAAAACCAAGGGGAAGGTTAATTTTCTAAAACCACATTAGTCCTGAAGAAGGGAGGCGTTCAGACTTCCGAAACGTCGACTGTATACTGGAATTAAATTTTGGCTTGAATATATTACCTCCAGAGCAAACGTTATTATTTCTAGAAAATAATTTTCTTCTGAAGAAGGGGAAATATAATAATACTCCACTGCATTTTTCTCAAACCAGAGATTAAATAATCCCCAAGTTCCCTTGACCCAACATCTCTTGCCTATCTAAATAACGCAAATACCCTAAAAGAGCGGGATTTTCCACATTTTAGATAAAGAATTTTATAGGCATTAGTTATCATCGCCTAATAACAAAAAATTAATAGTGAATATAATCTAAAATCATAAATATGCCGTCCTTACATACGCCAGATTGACCACTATTTTATTTTATATATTTTCTAATGTAATACCGTATGACACGATTTCTAAATGAATAAATTTAAAAATACTTCTTCCAGAAGAGTGAAATAAAATAAAATAAAATAAAATTCCCGAATATTGATTGAAATGGAAGAAAATAACAAAACTATTTCTTCACTGTTCCATCCGGGTGACAAATGCAAAAAAAAAAAAGAAAACAAAGAGAACAAAACGCTAGAGAAAGTGTAGTTGAGTTAGCACAATTAAAACTGGTTACAGAGTGCAAATAAGATCCCTGCCAATTAAAAAGCAAACATATTAAAGAATATATTCAATTTAGAATATTTAAACAACTACTTTGTTGTATATGACGTCACTTATTTTCAATCAATCACTCACTATTCAACTTTAATTTATTTTCGGGAATTCCCCGCAAAGTGCTTTGGATGATTGAACTTCTATTATAAAAATTTATAGAATATTAAGATTCTTTGGAGTACATTCTACATGTCACCAAATGTAAACATAAACAAACCAAAAAGAAAAGATAAAACAAGAGAGAGAGAGAGAGGTTGAAAATAAAAAAAATAATCACCTGTCAAAGACTCAATGTAAATGTAAACAAACCAAAGAGAATAAAAAATGCACTCTGACAAGTTATATTATTTTATTCTCACAAGATGGTTTTTCAAATTTCCAATTTTTTTTTTTTTTTTTATTTAAATAAAGAAATAGAGAGGGGGTCAGTACCTTTCATAAACCGAAATGTTACCAAAGATTAGAAGTTTTTTTTTTATTTTGTTTATAAAATCTGAAATATTTCATGCTTTTCACGAATTTATACATAGAGGAAACCTCATCTCAAAAACGCTATCAAAATACATCCAAACCTCTCTAATTTTGCTTTTCACCTCCTACATGGAGTTTTCCTTCCCCCTAATGTGAATTACTCATAACTGCCGCTCTGTAAAATTTCTTCGTCCTTAGAAGATACGAACAGTAGTTTCAGAGGATAACGTAACAAAACGACAGACAGTCAAACTTTTTTTTTATTATTTGTAGGTTCCCTTCAGGTGTTTTTTAGCAGGATGGAGCGCTGGATTTTTTTAAATATACCTTAGAGTTTGGATTTAAACAGATTGCGTTCTTTAGAAAATGCACAAAAAATAAACCCCCTACCCACCAGGTTTCTCCTGGAATTCTTATTTGGCATTGATTAAGATGAATGCAAGGATTGAGAATTGATTTAGGGAATAATAAATAAAATTCACTTGCGATAGATGAAGAGAAGTAGAGGGAGTATAGAAATTCTAGAAAAGGCTTGCTTCTACGGTCCAATGAAATGGTAGTTTAAATTCAATTCTCTAAAAGAAAACATTGAGTTTATTAAGACTTTTGTGGTTTGTGTTATTATTATTATTATGGGAGTTTTTAATTATCGACCACATTTTGTATTAATTATTTAGTAAAAAGATAAACACTGTACAACGTTTCGACTGCTTATTCTGCAGTCGTTTTCAAGTACTGTGCACTTGCTCCGACTTAATCACAGATCATACACATATAGAGGACAGCTCCATGTTAGAAATTCTCTCTGAGTTTAACGCCATCTATGAGCATGGTCCCAACTAAACAGTAGCAAAACAAAACAGGGGCAAAAAAAAAAAATATATCTCGAACTCGAGCCTTTTGTTTCCTTCTTCATACGTAAATATTTTCAACGCCTTTACTCTCTCGTACACAGTGTGATTTAGAATTTTTACTCTTTTTTTACTTTTTAAGCTTCTTATACGTGGTAAAGTAAAATAACCAGCACATCAGAGCTATCTGAAGAAATAGGCAATTATTCCCCATTTAGCTGTCCTCCCCATGGACTCAAGTGAACTAAAAGACCGTTACGTGCATTTTATATTCAATGAAGTCAGGTCCATCTACAGTCATCCCATGAAGTTAGACACAAACATCAGCGCCATCTAGAATCATTCCCATGAAGCTAGACACAAACATCAGCGCTATCTACAATCTGTGTTTAATAACTTCATGGAAATGATTGAAGATGGCAATGACGTCGTTGCATATGATATGCACTTAACGGTCCCTTAGAGGTTAGTTCAAGTGCACAATACTTGTAAACGACTACAGAATAAGCAGTCGAAACGTTGTACAGTAAATAATTAATACAAATATGGCCTATAATTAAAAACCCCAATTATAAGAAAACATGAGGTTTGACCTCGTGGCTTAGTGACGCACTTGAGACCTTAAGGCCTAGTTTGTAAAAGGGATTACACTCAATAGAGGGGGAAATCCCCTCGCTAAAGAAACATTCTCTTCTATTGTATAAATCTTTCTTTTTTCTTTTTTTAATTAAAATCCGAACGCCACTGTCAAGATTTGTCCTTAAAAGCCTTCGGGTTTATTTTTTATTTTATTTATATAGATAGATACATATACAGTGCGTCTCTCAGCGAGTCAATCAATTTGATTGGCCGAATGGCCTACTGGATAATTACAAAAAGAGCAAAGGCCTTCGGGTCGACTTTGATCTTGGGACCCTGGGTAATTTGTTTATTCTCCTCGGCCGGGGTTGTTGTTGTCATTCTTGTTAGTTTATTCATAGTGCCTACTCCCTCGGCTCCCTCACTCTTCTTCCCCTTTGCTAGGGAACAATCTATAATATATGCACCATTCTTGTTGTCTTTTTTTCCTTTGACATACATTATTTACGATATTACATCTCTATAGTGAAAGAGAGCGAGCGAGCGAGAGAGAGAGAGAGAGAGAGGATAAGGTTGTGGTGAAAAGTTAAGTCCGTCACATGTTTGCCATCGAAAAAAAAAAAAGAGTCGGCTTTTTTTGTGTGTCAACGCCCCCATCTATCAATTTTTAATAAATAATTCTCTCTTAAAAAATGAAATTGTTGAAATTATTTGAAAAGCCATTTCTTTAAATTTTATAAGAAATTTAATACAACAAAATTCTTTTTTTTTTTCCTTTATCTTTTTTTATAAATTATAAAATTAATTATTCATTCATTCAGGAGATAACATGCGAATGCATCGTGCAATGATAATAATATTAATAGTAAATGATAAGGCTAGTCTTTTAGACTTTTGATGAATATTCATCGCTCTGCCTGTTTGGATGCCTATCTCAAGGCGTAGATCCTAAGATAGCAGCGTCATTTCAACTTTTTCTTGGGGAGAGGGGGGGACCTTTTATTATAAAATTTACCTTCAAATAGCTATCTCAAATTTGATTAGCCCTAATTAATTTTTAATTTTTTACAGTTTGTATATACGTAGATATATTTTGAAATATTTTAGCGATAAATGATGAGCCTGGAGGTATTTTCAGGCCAAATTTATTCCACTATATTGTCGACGTTTCGGAAGACTAAACGCCTCCCTTCATCAGGACCTAGACATTTCCAAAGGCAAACATACAGCTTAGTTTACATTAAAATAATTTTTTTTTCTTTATTTGTTATGTAGCAATAGAAAAAAGAAAAGAAAGAAAAATTATTTTAATGTAAACTCAGTTTATATGTTTGCCTTTGTAAATGTCTAGAGTCCTGATGAAGGGAGGCGTTTAGTCTCCCGAAACGTCGACTATATAGTGGAATAAATTTGGCCTGAAAAGACCTCCAGCCTTATCATTTTTCGTTCAACTACATATACACCAGAGAGACAGTTCTTCGGGTATCTGAGGCCATAAAGAAGTTCAAACGATACAATAATATTTATTTAGGTTTCATGTGATCCAGATACATTTTTTTATATTAATTGCTATTCGATTAAATAAATTTTCATCGAAATCTTGACACCTTTTACAAATTAGCCCCCCCCATGTTGTTGCAACACTGAGAGTTAGAGTCATTTGGATTAAAATCTCATAATATCAAAATTCTTATCACAACAGTACCGATTAATGATCCAGAACCGGAAAATTTATTAGGCCTATTTTAAATACAATTTTTATATGAGATTATTTTATATAATTGAATATACTGCATATATGCAACAACATTGATGGCTAAAGGTCTGAACTCCCCCCCCCCCCCCGTGGCTGTGATAGTGAAAAATATTGAAAATCTTAAAAGTCAAATGGCTTTTTTTAACTCTCTATATCAGTAATCCTTGGAGAGTATATCTCTTTATTTAGTTAAGACTTTATATTGGTATTCTCAAATAAAACAAATTGTAAATTTGGATAAAAAATTTATGGTTTTATTGTAAAAATCAAAATTATGTAGGCCATGATATATGCCTGAAAATAGGCAACCAAATAAACACCGCAATAACCAAATAAACACCGCAATAGACAAATATTTAGGCGAATTTGTTTCAGAATTTCCTACGCAGTAAGCCAAATAAAATATATATTCGGCCCGTAATATTTCCATAAACTTGGAATATGAATAGAATTTGACGACTTTTCTTAATTCTCTACTTTTGATGGGTTCCTAAGGTGATTGTAATTTTTTTTTTTTAAACTTCCAAGCTCTAAATAATTAACTTCCTAAACGATATTTTTCTTGTAGGTTTATTATAACATTAATAATAAAAAAAAGAGTAGCTATAAAGATTTTAAATTGCCTAAGAATTTATGGGATAGCCTACCTCTTATATACGTAAATTTTATTACCATATTTTAAAAAATCTAATTTATATCCGTTTTTTGTGTCTATAAATAGTTCTTTTGACCAAATGTGTTAATCACAAAATAACTTATCTGACGACTAGGCCTTTATAATATACACCATTCATCAAAAACCACGATTTATAAATATATTCTTTGTTTAAATTGATGGTGATTTTTTTTTTTTTTTCTTTTTGAATTTGTTTCTTTCTAATGTATGTATAAACCGGAACAATAAAAAGGAGGACACAGCTCATAAACAGCTAAAGAAACACAAACAATTAAGACTAAAGTCTTTTGTTCTTCCCTAAAATTTGATGAATAAATTCGTTTTTTGAGTTATTTGTGTTCATGACAATATAAATAAAAATATTCGGCAGCCAAATCATCTAGAAAATAAACGATGGTGCTCTAGAAACTCCTAGACTGTCTGAAAACCACCACCTGTTTCAAATTAGCGACTATTAGAAAAAAAAAACTCTAGAGGGAGTTTTTAACACTAATCACTTCCTCCAAATGGAATTTTATTTTATTAAGTCTTTTCTCAGGATCATAACACAAAATCATGTCTATTCTTTAAAAACAGACGTTAAAATTTAAAATAAACAAATGGGTGTTAAAAAATCAGCGTTAAAAACAATAGCTATTCAAAATCACTTCCTTGCCTCAAATAGCTATTTTGTAAACAAAAAACTTTAAAGCCAAAGCGTTAACATTTAGTAAATAGTGTTAAAAATTAATGTCATGTCTAGGGGCTGCCTTTAATATTTTAACGTCGTGTTTAAAATAAACGTGACCCTTAACATAAAAAGTAAGGTTATTATTTTGATACCTTTGAAATAAAAGCAACATGTTAAAGTCGCTGTTAAAACTTTGTTTAGAGAATACCATTTTTTTAACGCTGATTGTTTTTACATTACTTTTTAACACCCATTTGTTGATTTTAAATTTTAACGCTCTGTTTTTAGAGAATAGACCTGAAGATGAGTTAAAATTTATAACAAAGACTTAAAATTTTACTTAACATCTGAAATAGGCCTATATTTAATAAAAGTTGTTATTTCAGAATATATTAATTTGTAACTCTTCTGTGTTATCAGAGATTTCTTTAGGAAGGGGGGGGGGGGTTTGATCATGAATGATAAAAAAAAGGTATTGAAATATCAGTCAGAAATCTTCTCTCTCCTTATTTTTTTATTGGAACTGAATAGAAAATTTAGATCGAATTTTCTCGAGTGTTATGTTATATTGGAGATTGTTACTTTGTGACCAATCTCAAGATATGCTTTAATTTAAAAACTTACTATGAAAGCCAATAAGTGGCTGTGAGCATCTAATTAAAATTTCATTTATTTCCCCTCACTGCTGAAGATTCGGTCCTGTATAAGACCATCTTCAGAGATATTAACACAGAACAATTCAAAAAATTGTATTTATTTAAATTTTACATACACATACACTTAAATATTCATTTAATTTGTATGATTTTTCCTAAGACTAATGTGGATTGTACTGTGTTAATTAGGTCTGAAGATGGTTTTAAACAGAACCGAAACGTGAGTGAGGGGAAAATAAATGAAATTATATCTCATTTTTATTTTCATTCTACTTCTTCAATACAACCATCTATAAAAACTTCGAATACTAAATATATACACTTTATCGTTAATGGCCTCAGATGCCGAAATAATAATGAAAAGCCTTATTTAATTTAAAGTGTTTAATTAACCGCAATTTATTTTTTCATAAGGATCAATAATCATTTGCATTCACAACGTAATAAATAATTTATTTTGAGAATAAAGATTAAGGAGATGGTACGAGAGCACCTCGGGTAAATAAACTGAGGAATCCCCGGGAGAAGGAGGGGGGTTCAAATGTTTACCGTAAATGTCTTAAACATGGACACAAAGTGAGGAGAATTTGAAAAGGTAAACAAACCTCAAAAGATCCATAACATTCTAATTTAATAAAATTTTTTGTAAATCATCTCCAAAAAATCTGGAGTGAATGGTCACACAGCACTCAACTTTCGATTACCTTTGTGCTTGTCACACCAGATTATTTTGTGTCACACTTTTTTCTCATTCACACTCACACTCACACACATTCACACAGTCTTTTCGGCAACTTAGGCCATATAAGACTTTGACGATAACCGTTATTATTTATAATATCTATTGGGGGTCCAGGCATTTCTATCTAAGCCATTTGGTATCCACAAATGGGTTAAATAAAACATCGGACTGCTGGGGTCGAACCCGCGACGTTCGGTATAGAGGCACGCTACCAACTACACCAAGCCCGTAGGCTACATTTGAATTCAAGATGTAAAATTTATAAACATGGGAAAATATTTATATTTAGTTACCATGGCAACCATTTCTCCTATCTTTCCTATGGAGCACAAGAGTAAAAAGGTCTTCAGAACAATTTCAAGGGCAAAATGAGAATATACATTTTAAAGAGCATCTAAAAAATAATTGATTTATGAATTTTAATCAAAATCGTTGCAGCGAATATTGAGAAAATCGAAAAAAAAACTGACAAAGTACAGTGAGGGACAATATAAGTCCCACCCATGCGTTTTCCACTTGTGATTATTTCATTGTTTTTAAAAAAATATTATATATTTTTTAATGGAAACTTTGATGGTTCAAACCTAGAAAATTTCCAATCAAGATTTTCATTTTCTTTTATAAAAACAATGAAATAATCACAAGTAGAAAACGCATGGGTGGGACTAATATTGTCCCTCACTGTACATCAGTAAAGTACTAGTACTCTTTGGCGGATTTTGATTAAAAGCATATTTTCACGCCCCCAGGGATCGTCTAACTTAAATACAATATTTCAACCTCCTAGCTCTTTTCGTTCTTGAAATATTTTGTTCACAGACAGCACACACACAAACAGACCACGTTACGAAAACCACTTTTTTGTATTCAGGGCACCTCAAAACGTGAAGATCCATCAAAATCTCGACATCAAATTTTTGACATGAATCCAATACTTTCTCTCCATTAAAAATATTACACATATAGGTAAGAGAAAGTAAAAAAAAGCCGTCTTGCTATGTATTATAGACTGTGTCAGGTGGAATTGTTTAATTCTTTTCCAACCCTCGACCTCATTTTCAATAAACAGATTATTTCTACTATACTTTAGCCTGGAGCTCCCTTTTTTTCCCGAATCTCACCATAAAAAGGCACAAAGAAGGCGTTTGTTGGCCCACGTGTTTCCCAGAGCCCGGAGGACCCGAAGGGAGGGACTGAGTTATGAACGGAAACCTCAAAGCCACCACCAGCAGCTCAACCACCCTTAGAAAAAAATCTCAGACGACATAAAATGAATATTTTAAAAAGAAACCTATTTAAAAGAATTAAAATTCAATATTTTTTTTTTAGTCTCTCGCCTTTAACTTGGCCTGTGTGATTTGACTTTAAAATTGCCTCTTTATTTTCTACAATAATAAACAGAGCACAAATCAAAGAGAGAGAGAGTCGCCAGCGTAAACATTTTTCTGAAATTTCTTTATTTTTTTTATGAATATTGCGAAGGAAATGATAAATATTGTCAATAGAATTTATTAATAATCGAATTATAGAGCCAAATGGATGGCCTGGTTTTGATTGAAAAAAAAAATAAAATAAATGTGTCTTTTATTCAATGCGATAAATCATAGAACAAACACAAAATGCAAAATAGACACCTTTATTGATTTATATATAATGAGAGAGGAAATATCGATCAAAAACATTATTCCGGAAATATTTTAACAGGGCCAGGTGAATTGAACTTCCTTAGATAGTCCAAGAGCTGGCGACAAAAATGGGCAAGAGTTTTTCGAAGGCTAATATTTTCAGAATAGGTTGCATTTTAGAGACTATAGAGTCAGCACTTCCACGACCAGGACGTTTAAGCGGCAATAAGCCGGTAAAGTTGCGGGAAAATGTTTTTTCGCAAATATCTCGAAAACTATGCGGTTTTCCGCAAAAATTCATGTATACAAAAATAATTCAAATTAAATTACAAACAAAAATGATTTTGTACATAATCACGCTAAAGTGAACGGTTCGGGAGATATAGAGGGGTAAAATTTGTAATTCTAACAATGGTTGTCATGGTAACAAGATATAAATATTTATCTATCTCGGTGTCTCCTTTCATATTAATTACAAATTTTACTCCTTCTATATCTCCCGAACCGTTCACTTTAGCGTGATTATGTACTAGACCATTTTTGTTTGTAATTTAATTTCGATTATTTTTGTATAGATGAATTTTTGCGGAAAATCGCATAGTTTTCGAGATATTTGCGAAAAACCATCTTCCCACAAATTAACTGCTAACCGGTACTGGAAGTCTTGACCATTTTTGTCGCCAGCTCTCCGACTAAGAGGATATACATTTACAGGAGTGTCTTTGCAAAGTCGCCAAAAGTTTTACTACGCCTAATACGTCCCCCAGCCCCGCCCTTCTTGAGAAATTTACTTAAAAAGAAAAATTATATAAAATCTTATGTGACTATTGGTCATTATAGGTCTTCGGACCTTATGCACCCATTCCAAAAAAAAAAAAAAAAAAATGTCTAAAAGCGTGTCACACAACCATCGATTATTGATTGCCACATCCCAACCAGATTTTTGTACCATTATTTTATTATGTCCAAAATTGCCATCAAATTTTCCATTCCATATTTAGACCGATTGATGGTGATTTAAAAAAAAGTAAAAATCTGGCGTGACTGGTCGCTCAGCACACAACTTTCTCTTACCCTTGGTAGTTGAAAGTTGTGTTCTGTGGTTGCGATTTGCGGGATCTCAAAATATATATTTCCTTCAAAATCTTCCAGGTGCTTCACTTATCATAGCTCTCCCTCTTCTGAAGACTCTTTGACCTTGCTATTAAATATATAGCAATTATGGCTCCATAGAGTTAACACATAGACTCGATCCTCGGCTGTTTCACACGATCAAGGGAATTTAAAGAAAAATCATTTTAATTTAACAATCTTAGCGTTGATTCTGTAGTCGTTTTAAATCAAAGTAATATAGAATAGCAAATTACTCGCCCTTAAACTAAAATTTTTGCTAAATCAATTTACCATATATCAGAGAATATCATTCAAATTTAACGATGAAATTATATATTCTATTCCCTAATTATTAAATTAAGAGAGTATTATGATTATGTATATTAATATGTCATTTATCATAACTAAATCAGTCGATTTATTAATTCAAAAATCATTTGATGACTTTAAACCCAACTATATTTATTTCATATTGATTGGATATTCTTATTAGAGTGTCAAAGTTCTTGTTTCATTATAAAAGGAGTTCCTCACTCACGGGACATCGGTTCCTTGAAATTTCAATTGTGAAAACATTTTTCATATATTTATCAAATAGGCTATAAAATATAATCTGAGCTCTACAATGTAATTAATGAAATTGTGCTTGACAATAGTGTCTTGATCTATTCTTAACTCTGCGGCGTTTAATCTCTCCATGGATTCTGAATAGTGTTAATCCAAGGGTGTTTGCTTTATTTGAGGCACGTCTTGTCTTTATCTCCGGCTCCAATCAGGTAACCCATTCAGGCCGAATCAGCCAACTGAATTGTTCTCGGGTCGTGTCTTAGGATATGCAAATCAGTCAGTCAGCTGAAGGATTTTTGCAAATGAATATTATTATTATTCAGAAACAAGCTCAGGGCGCATTTATTTTTTTGTTTGTTGTTAATAGGCCAAAGCGGATAAGCCGAGAAAATTTTTGAAATTCTTTAGATGGTTGTTCAATTTACTGAATAAATACAAAACAAGAGGGGGGGGGGGGGAATGATTACCAAATATTCTTTCAACTTGTATCTATCAGAGCAGATTTCTAATTTATGATGACCTCAAATTTTTAAATAAGTAAAAAAATTAATATAAGGGGTTATATTAATAATATACAAAATTAAATATGTATTCCCTGTATTGTCAAATAATTTTTAATTAAGAGCCATCACGGCTAGGAAGGGCCTTCCTCTCAAATAATCTTTATTGGCTTGAATTCTTTGCCTTCATCCGGACTTGAAAATTAAATGCTTTTACATAATAATTCAAAATTATGTGAAATATATCATAGTAGATCCTACAAACGAATGGAAACTTGACAATTTTTCAATTTTTATTTAACATAAAGTGCCAGGGCCAACGTTTCGGTCACGTATAGGACCATCATCAGGACCAAGCCATTGTCAATTTATTGATCCTCTTGGTCATATTGGCTAAAGAAATTATTTATAAACTATAACAAATCCAATGACCAAATTGTTAGATATAGTGTGTTATTATGGACTGAGAGTGAGTGAATGAATTCTTTCATATCTAACAATTTGGTCATTGGATTTGTTATATTATAAATAATTTCTTTGGCCAATATGACCAAGAGGATCAATAAATTGACAATGGCTTGGCCCTGATGATGGTCTTATAAGTAACCGAAACGTTGACCCTGACACTTTATGTTAAATAAAAATTGAAAAAACGACTAGCTGCGTTGCTCATTTGGGATTTCCTGAACATTAAAGAATATATCTCCAAAAATAAAGAGAATGAACTAATATTTTCTTATTTCTTTTACTTATATTAGAGTATTTTGTATAATATACCGGTATTGTTATTTTTACAACTAAAGGGTGAAAACCTCTTCGAAAATAACACGATTCTAATAGTCAAATTTTTAAAATTTAACATGAAAAAGTTTGTAAAAGTTATTTTGTTTTTAAGATTCTGAAGATGGATAAAGGAGAAAAATTTGTGTAAGGTCCACCCTGTTAACCTAATAAAAATAAAATCTCTGCTAGTAAAAATTTTATAGAAACTTTGAAATCCTTCATCCATAAGTGAGTGCCGAGAAAAAAAAAACATCTGATTTTGAAGATTAGAATGAAAATGTAAACCTCACATCGTGCTTTATGTAATTTTTATAAACAGACATGAAACTATAACAACAATAGAGAGTGGCAAACATACTCGGGGATATACTGGTATGTGTAGGGCTTACATACGTATAAGCCTATTCCATCTAAATTTTTATAACTCTTTTGATCTTTTTTTTTTTGAGCAAGTATTAGAATAGGTTGTTCCCCCTGTTCAATCATTCATCGATATATAATATTGCAATTCACTAGCAATATTAATCCTCTATCAGGAATATTTCATTCTCTTTTTTTTTTATCCTGAATGGCTGTCAAACGATCCCTTTACTATCTCTAGTTAATCACCTGCAATTAAGTTACTCTGACATTCAAGTCAATATATGTTGGATATATATATATATATATTTTTTTTATTTCGCTTTTATTCTGTTAGCGGCTGTCAACCATTTGGCTTTTAGTCCGCCGCATAACAAATAAAACATTTTTCGATGTCCATATATATACCCTCCCTCCCCCCTTTGGCTTTGTGCAATGTGTGTGATTACCGTAGCATCAGCGTTCGCAAATGGAACCAGGCACCAATTCTGTTTCATAATTTCTGTTTGATGCTAAACACAGCTTTTAACATTGATACATGTGTAGGGATGTGGGCGGAGGGATGTATGTTGGGGGGTGGGTGGGTGGGGGGAGTGTATCGGTCCGATTGGTTACAGGATGTTTCCCATTTGTGGTTATGGCCTCATCTCTCAATTGAATAAAAGAAAAAAAAATCGTATTCATTTTTTTTTTTATTTTGAATTTTGGATGATCTTCTTAATTAAAAAAAAAATAAATAAATAAAAAAAATAAAATCAAAAACGATTAACGATGAAATTCCAGGAATGAGAAATAAAATGATATCACATATATCACTCAAGAGTTGTTCAGAAGTGAACTTTTCAAAAAGGGCAAGATTGTTAAAAGAACTAAGATCCCGAAAAAAAATCTGGTGTGACTGGCGCACAGCACACAACTTACTCTTACCTTCGGTAATCGAAAGTTGTGTTCTGTGCTTGTCACACCAGATTTTTTGTGTCGACATATATTTAGTTCCCGACAGTACGAAACATATGAATTCAGATGTAAAATTTATAAGTATGGGAAAATATTTATATTTTGTTACCATGGCAACCATTTCTCGTATCTTCCCTATGAAATACAAGAGTAAAGTGGTCTTCAGAAGATTTCAATTACAAAATGAGAATATACATTTTAAAGAGAATCTAAAAATTAATTGATTTTTGAATTTAAAAAAAAATCGTTGGAGCAAATTTTGAGAAAATCGAAAAAAACTGAAAAAGTACATCAGTAAAGTACTAGTACTCTTTGGCCGATTTTGATTAAAAGCTTATTTTCACGCCCTAGGAGGGTGCCTAACTTAAATATAAAATTTCAACCTCCTAGCTCAATTCCTTCATGCTTAAAATTGAACACAGACACACCCACCCACACACCCACACACACACAGACAGTCCATGTCGCGAAAACCACTTTTTTGGATTCAGGGGACCTCAAAACGTGAAGATCCATCAAAATCTCGACATCGAATTTTTGACATGAATCCAATACTTTCTCTCTATATATATATTACATATATACATAGGTAAGAGAAAGTAAAAAAAATTTGCCAAGAGATGTCAGAATGGTAGCTAATAATTTAATGCATTTGGTTAATTTTCGATGATCTTTTAACGATGAATACTTTATTATATAGGCCTATTATGTTTCATTTATAAAAGCATAAAAATATTTAAATATAGGCCAGATATAGGCTAATAGGGGATCTGATAATACCGGCTGCTAGACTAGCCTGCCATCTTGTGCAAGAGTGCTCAACTATTTGACAGTTAATTTTTAAATAAATCATCTAAGCTTAATTTAAATTTTTCTTAATTAATGTGATTAATAATAATAATAAATTCATTTTTAAATTTAAAATTATTTATTATTATTGTAACAGTTTTTTTTTTTTGTATTTACTTGATAATAAAATAATTAATTTTTATAAGTTTTTAATAAGTCATTAAAAAAATTATAACTTCCTGTTACAATAATCCCTTATGAATTTGTTTTTTTTTAAACACTAATTGAAAAATTTCTTATAATAGTCTAGATTATTTTTTTTTTTTTTTTAGTAGGTTTAGACGCCCACTTCTATTTCCCCTTAAATTGTAAAATTCTCAAACGACAAATATTTTTTTTTTTATTTAAGTGCATTTGAGGTCATTTAGTCCCCATTGCGTAATAATCTCCTAGAATAAGAGGCGAGTATTCTACCACCGCGCTACAGCCTTCAAGAATAATTATCAATAATTGGAGTTAAAAATTGCGCTCCCTGGAGTCGAACCAGGACATCCACGCTTTCGCAGCGGGCGGACTACCTGTATCCTAGGTAGGGCTGGACGGTAAACCGGTTTACCGGTAAAAATTTTTTACCGAAAACGCGGTAACGAACCTCTAATTCGATAAAAACCGGTTTTTTTTTCGAAAGTCGGTAAAAACCTATTTTTCGGGCGGTAAAAAATTTTGGTTCGGCGAGAAAAAATGTTCCGCGGCGGCAAACCAAATTGTGGTTCCGCGGCGGCAAAAATTGGCGTCTCTAAAAAAGGTAAAATATTTTTCCGGCCGGGGAAAAATTTTGGTCCCGCAAAAAAAAAAATGTTTCGGCAAAAAATTGGCTCTCAAAAAAAAGGTAAAATATTTTTTCGGCCTGGGAAAAATTTTGGTTCCGCAAAAATGTTCCGCGGCGGCAAACTTTGGTTCCGCGGGCGGTAAAAAATTTTTACCGACTTTCGAGAAAAACCGGTTTTTTTTCATTATCGAGGTCGGTAATGAAAATCCATTACCGTCCAGCCCTAATCCTAGGTCGCCGGCCCAATTTACAGTCTATTTGAGCGTTGTTTGAAAAAATTATAAAAATTAAAATTTTAACACTTAAGGGGTTCAGGAGCAACGTCTAAATATACTTTAAAAAAAATTTTTTTAAATGAATTAAATTCTTAAGTGATTATTGGGACAGAAAGTTATAATTTTTTTAATGATTTATTAAAAAATTATGAAAATGATTTTTTTTTTGTTATCAAGCAAATACAGTGGCGAACCTTCTGTCCCAATAATCTTTAATTTTTTTTAATTTAAAAATGAATTTATTGTTATTATTAATCATTAAGAAATTTTTAAAATAAGCTTAGATGATTTATTTAAAAACCAACTGTCAAATTAGTTCAGCATTCTTGCAATAGATGACAGGCTAGTCTAACAGCCGATATAGTATTAGCCTATATCTTGCCTATATTTATATACAACACCAGAAGCAGGAGGTTTACTTGGCGTGTAGTTGCAGGTGGAGATGCAAAATAAGTAAATAAATAAAATTTATTTTCAGGATTTTTTATTGTTGACGACCAACCGCAGTATATTGGTTTCGGTTATTATAAGTAACCATCATCAGGTCTGAAATTTACAAAATTAATTGATAAATGCGGTAAGACATCCAAAATCCTGCTTCTGGTGTTGATAATTTCTTGGTCTGTTTCGTTTTGTTATATTTATATATTTTTATGCTTTTATAAAAGATACATAATATATAATAACATTTATAAAGTATTTATTGTTAAAAGATCAATGAAAATCAACCAAATGCATTAAATATTATTAGCTACCATTCTGACATCTCTTGGCAAATTTTTGAATTACTTGATTTTTTGGGCATACTTTTTATGACACACTACACAATCATCAGAAGTGATTTAAATTTTAATTTTTGCATAATGTTTCAACTGTTTATACTATAAATTTTATTATTTAATTCTAAGTGAGGTTGATTTTAGATCTGAATATAAATTTTAATCATTAAAAAATAATCTAGGATTCTTAAAAGGAATTTCACCAATGCATTTTTTTTCTTTCTCTCTGATTCATTTAATGAAGTAGAAACAAGTTCTCCGCTCTTAAAGAACATAAAATGAAATTTAAACCTAGGGAGGAGATTCAATGAATATATGAGCCAAGTTGGCTGTATCATTTGTGGATTAAGAATCCTCCCCCCATCAAGGGAGGAGGGAGGGGGGGGGGGGGGTCAATCTCCTCATGAAATTCCCATTTAATGAGTGAGACGCACTAATTTTGATTCAGTCGGCCGCAGACAAAAGATGATCAAATGTCGACCATCCAGAATCCAATGAAGATTGATGAGAGAGGAGAACTTGTTTGTACACATTGTGGGGTGGCCGTTATTTGGAGGCAGCCTGTGCTGCCAGGCTGTATCGCTAATGCCCTGTCATTAGGGCCGAATTAGCCTGGCATTGTGGCCGCCCTGTGCTTCTGCAGCCTTTATTAATAACCAATAGGCCCGTGCTCTGTGCTCCCTCGGGATATTACGACCCCCACCCCCGTCCCCTCGGTCCTGGACAAATCACAACCAAGGCCGGCCGGCCGGCCGGGCATATACACCCACATTTGTCAATGCAGTTATTATTTTAGGGGACAATCCTTTCAAAATCTCTTGAATAAAAGGGTTTTAATTAAAAATTGTGTTGTTTTTTCGTAATTATAGTTTTTTTTTTTTTTTTTTATAAAGTAAAACTTTTATTCCAACGCCTCAAATATTTTCGGTTATCTATTGCTTGTCGTATTACAACCGTGACGTCACCAGGTTTCTTTACTCCGCTACGAGAGTGCGCTACTGTCGCTAGAGCTCTAGCGAAAGTGTGGGCGGGGGGTCACTAATTCATTTGTGTCGTTTGTTTATGTTAATGAAAGTATTATTTATATTTTTCGTTTTTATTGTTTATATTTAAAATATATATTTCAAATATTTATTAACCATATTTTTTCAGTTAAATGCCTACGATTCGAATCATGGCTTCATAAAATTTAATTATTCTTGGCATGGGCGTACCCAGCGAGGGGCAGGGGCAGCTGCCCCCCCTAGAAGCAACAAAAAAAAATAAATAAATGTTTATAAAGTGATGAAACGAAACAAAATTGGTGATTGGCGACGGGGAATGATTCTTTTTTGTTAGGACTCGAGGGTTTTTAGGCCTTTAATTCGAAGGCTTTACCCCTCTATATAAAAAATAGCTATGTCACAATCTGGACGACCATGATCTGCCCCCCCTCCTGGACGACCATGATCTGACCATGCCCCTCCCTAGATTTGATCCTAGGTACGCCCATGATTCTTGGTGACAAATCTCAAGCACCACCTAGCAATGTTTTTTTTTTAACATCTCATAACATTTAAATACATTTTCAAGAGGGGATGTTTTAAGATCTTGAAGCAAAAGTTTTATCTCAGTTTTAAGAAATTTATTAAAATAATTGCCCTTGCGCAGTGATAGAGTACTCGCTTCTCGTGCTGGGGATCAGGAGTTCAATTGAAATCATTAAAGATGGTGCCGAAATGGCCTTAGATGTCGAAAAAGACCTCAAATTAAAAAAAAAATTATTTAAATATAAACAAACAAATGTTATCTTAAATTATTAAATGCTTTTATTTAACTTACTCTTTCAAGGTCACCAACTTTATGGCTTTGTTAAGGACACTTCCCGATGAGCTAGAGGTGTGAAATTTGATATTTAAGAGTCATTTTTGATGACGCAAATTGTGAGTTTGGTTTTACCAAAATGGACCAAACTAATGTGGTACTTTATTTGAAACCCTTCGTGAATTAATGTAATTTCAAAAGACTTCCCGATGGGCTAGAGGTGTGAAATGTAATACTTAAGAGTCATTTTTGATGACGCCATTATATGGTGGTTTTGATCAAAATAGACCAAACTAATGTGGTACTTTATTTGAAACCCTTCGCGAATTAATGTAATTTCAAAAGACTTCCCGATGGGCTAGAGGTGTGAAATGTAATACTTAAGAGTCATTTTTGATGACGCCACTATATGGTGGTTTTGATCAAAATAGACCAAACTAATGTGGTACTTTATTTGAAGCCTCACGCAAATAAGGCCCTATTAACTATAGTTTTGAATTTTGATATTTACGAGTCATTTTTTTATGATAATGAATAATTTTTCAATTGAACCAAATCAATACAGGCCAAACTAATGTGGTACTTTATCATATTGATGAATTTTGATAAGACTAAAAGACTAAAAAGCTTAAAATAAAAATAAAATAAAAAAAAGATTTTTAAAAAAATGCTTTTATTTAAATTGAACTAAAAAGAGAGAAATAAGAAAGAAATAATTTAATTGTTCTTGTTAAAATTTTTTAATATTTATGACTTAAAATAAAAGCGTGGGGCGCGAGCCTCGGAATCACTTCGAAGCGCCCCACGCTTTTATTTTAAGTCATAAATATTAAAAAATTTTAACAAGAACAATTAAATTATTTCTTTCTTATTTCTCTCTTTTTAGTTCAATTTAAATAAAAGCATTTTTTAAAAATCTTTTTTTTATTTTATTTTTTTATGTTTCTGAAAGGTCTCTTTGATTTTTAATGGCTAGTTAAAAAACAAAGTCGACGTTTCGGGAGACAAAACGTCTCCTTCTTCAGGTCTCTTTATATAATAGGTCTGTTCGATTATGGCTCGGTGGGCGTCCGATAGCGTCCGGCGCATGCGCATTAAGCAAAAGCGTATTTCTTTTCGTTACTGCGGATGTATTTTGCCTCTGTCATGTCTTAATTATGACAATGTTTTAACAATTAGTTACAAGATGTCAGGTTATTTTTTTTTATTTAAAGTCGGAAAAAATTAGGCCTTCGCGAGGAACGAACCTAGGAAAGTGAAATAAATATTCTCTGAAAAATTTTCTAGTCTTAATTAAAAACTCAATTTCATTTGTACCTGGAGAAATACGTATTTTAAATTATTTTTTTCATTCATTAATAAAAAGAGCAAAGAACAAAATGTTTAATAGGACTATATCTTTTTTTTTTTTTTTTTTTAATATCCTCATAACTCAAAAGATTTTAATAAATCTATAAATACTATCCCTAAGTTATAGTTTCATTCTCAAGTAAATTTATAACTGTTCAAGATACTCATAAACTTAAATGTCTAATCTAATTCTGTCATTTTTCTAAAGAAGAAAAATAATTTTTAGTTGATCCTGGCTTAGAGTAGAGCAATAGGGGAGGAAGCCCGAGGGGGAAATTAATTTCAGCCCAGAATACTTAATTACCCGTGATTTGAATGCAGAGACAATTGACCGTTAGCATTCTCCATTTATTTTTATAGGAGGACGCAAATCAAATTATAATGACCTTTGTCCTGTTATGGATGACGTCCAATTCTCGAAACGTCAACAAATTCATTTTTCCTCAATTTTTTGAGGAAAACAAAACAATTTTAATATTTTATTTATTCAAACTCTGAATGATTAATTTCACTTTTATAGTTTCTAAATATATTTTAAAGGTCTTAAAAAATCCATGAATGTAAATTAATCATCCAGAGCTTAATAAAAAAAAGTAAAAATTATTTTACACTTTATTATTTCATAGTTAAGTTTACAAGAAAAAAAATTGGAACCTTTTTCAAATTTTATTTAGAAAATTGTCTTAATTTTATTTTTAAGGCGGCCCTAGACGGTCAATCATTTTGGTAAACTCCTGTTGCTCCGCGTGTGACTTACGTAATGATTGATCACACTGGGCCTAGACGATCAATCGATTGTGACAAATGATTGAGTCATTCGAACTTTCTAGCAATCACCTTCAATGATTGGCTCAAGCGTCAAACTGGTCATTCAATCTTTTCTTCAAAATAGAAATTTTGTAATTTATTTCCTTGTGAAGAAAAATAACAAGACGTTTGCAGACAAAATTTTATTTTATTCCGATTCTTGCCCTCAAGGCTAACGTTTCGGCCCAAGATCTAGGCCAGCTTCAGAGGCAATAATCAAGAAGCTAGTCTTCTCTCCGGGCCACGGGTCACGGCTTTCTTTAGGTTTCGTGAGGAAGAGAATCTGAATAAATAAAATTTGGCTCCAAACGTCTTGTTATCCCATCACCATTAAGCCTACAGCCAGAGTTCTTTATCAATATTCTTTCCTTGTTATAAAGTGTAGTGATGAGGTACGAATTCTGTATTTGAACTTATCTGAATAAAGAAGCTATCTTTTCTTCATAGATTTCTGAAATTCCGAGACCCTTTCATGTGTAAAGTAAACCCTTTTATTCAAATATCCTATAAATTTCTCATAGGCCTAATGACAAATTTGCATCCAGATATGGAAGCCAAAATGAATCTATTTCAGAAGATAATCAATTATGACATGTTAATACAAAGGTATTAAAGACAAATAATTTGCTAAGTAAATGAAATGATGTTAAGACGTTTGAACGTTCATGTTCGTCGCGCTAATTAGAAAGATGGTCGTCACAATCGCGTTTTGCATATTGACTGAACTCGGGCTAATTATGTGCAAATAGCACGGTTAACCCGTCGACGGATTTTTGTGTGTGTGTGTGTGTGTGTGTGATGACATCTTCGTTCGTTCGTTCGTTCGTTGGTGAAATTTCAGTGTGTTTTTGTAAACAGTTGCAAACTTTGAGACATCAAAAGCACTCCCTTCGCCCGCCCGCCCATCCATTCACCTAACACCCCCCCCCCTTATAGAAGCGTTTCTCTGCTGATTAATTTTGATCCGATGGCAGGAATTTAATTTGTTGTTTGTATATGTATATAAACTTTTCGTTTCAAGTAAAAGATTCGTCACAACTTATCGACGCAAGCATTTGATTAACTTTCTTCAATCTCTCTCTCTCTCTGTCTCTCTCTTGATTAAATTCATTTTTGTCAAGTTAGCCGCCGTATTTACTCTATTATTTACTCGCAAATATTTACATTTTTAGAGATTTAATTAACTGTATTTATACTGGAAAGTTTATTAATTACTTATCCTCTGTGCGTATGTCGTATATTCTTTAGCCAGGGTGTTTTCAAAAGAGTTTATGTATTTATCAGGAGACGGCATTCGTCGGAATGGCTTTCCATTTTCGGATGTCACCCCCCGGCCCCGGGCTTAAGGGCTCAAACCCTCGGCCCTTTGTCATCCACTCCCTTGGGATAACACTTGTTGAATAGAACAAGGGGGTGTTTTCGACCCAGCCATTTCTCTTCTTCAGGAT
This sequence comes from Euborellia annulipes, assembly GCA_023213315.1. NCBI lineage: Eukaryota > Metazoa > Arthropoda > Insecta > Dermaptera > Anisolabididae > Euborellia > Euborellia annulipes. The sequence continues at coordinate 51,048 of JAKCPI010021041.1, forward strand.
TATGTTCAGACAAAAACTTTCAACTTATTTTAGTCGATTTCGATCGACAAACAGAGACAGATTTGTTTCAATCTCCTCTCGATTGCATATTCGATTTCGATCATTAAATCCAATAGCCGATTAAAGGAAAGAGAATGGAGATAGATATCTACGGAAATCAAGTACAAAATAAACACGTTCTAATGAATGAAAATTAATTATTCAATGCTAAGTTATTTCCAATAAAATAAAAATTAATCGGTTTTGAAATATGTTAAGAGTATTTTGTTATTTTTTTCATTAATATGTTTGAAATATATATTTATTACAGATATGAGTAGGATGGCAGCCAGGAGAGAAATCAGACAAAAATTTAATCAATCTTTAACTAATTTTATTTCGATTGCCGACGTTTCGGTCGCAAATCGTGTCCTTCTTCAGGACAATCGATAGTTAATAAAATACAGATGGGTGTATTTTGTTTATTAACAATGTAAAAACACAATTCACGAGTGTGAGATGCATTGTTTTTTGCTGTATATATTTGATATCATTCATTGACGCCTTTCGCATTAATTGATTTAATGCCTAAGTTTTCCAGATATTTGCTAAAAACCATTTTCCCGCAACTTTACCGGCTTATTCCTGCTAAACGCCCCGGTACTGCAAGTGCTGACTCTAGAGTATCTTTCCATCATCAAAATGCAACCTATTCTAAAAAAATATTAGCCTTCAGAAAACTCTTGCCCATTTTTGTCGTCAGCTCTCCGACTATAATAAATAAATTCTAACAAAGTCCTCGGGCTTGGTGGAGCGTGCTGGCCTTCTTCTACACCAAGGGTCGCGGGTTCGGATGATTTTATTTAATCCATTTGGATACCAAATGGCTTAAATAAGAATGCCTGGACCCCAAATGTATATATTAATATTATTAAATAACGGTTATCGTCAAAAGTCTCAAAGGGCCTAAGTTGCCGAAAAAGAATGTGTGTATGTGTGAGTGTGAATGGAAAAAGTGTGTTTAAAAGGAAAAAAAAATTCCAACAATGCCTTTGACCTATGACTCAGAGGTACACTTAATAAAAATCATTTATTTAAATACTGACGTTTCGAATTTTTCGTTAACATTTATTCACGATATTCATCTTTATAGAAGTAATGACATGAAGTAGATGTGAACAATTAGTAACATAAATTTGATGTGATTTTTTCTCATAATTTAATAAAAGAATTTTTTGAAAATAAATTTGTGAATTCCATTTGATCGTGAAGATGTCGTTTGCACTTTCTCTTTCTCTCCGCGATTCTATTTCTATTTTTGCTCTCCAGAGAGGGGGGGGGGAGGTGGTGAATCGACCATTTAGACATGGCTCAGTGCCAGGAGGACCCCGGTCGAAAGATATATAGCGGGGGTGGATAGTAGATGAGGAGATGGGAGATGAGGAGGCCATGTCGGTGGCGCCGCGGCGACTTGAGAGCTTCTGATGACAGAACCACTCACAAGTGGCTTCGAAATAGACCGACGACCCCCACACAAATTAGCTCTTACAAAAGAACCATCTCCCTCTTCAAATTGTCTCCGATTCTATAAAATTTACAATTATAACCAAAAAATCTTTACATTCTCAGGTCTAATTAAATATGCCAAAATCGAGATTTGAATCAGTTATCTACTGTATCTACAGTATAAATTATTATAATAACATTTTTCGCCATTAAGTGAAATCGAAGGTTGTTTTAAATAAATAAATAGCTTTTTATAATGTAGAGCAGGATATCCGATTACATCGTTTTGCCAATTTAACCCCTTCCCCCTCCCTCTTCTTTATGTTTCAAATAATAAGGACCGAAGAAATGCATAATTTGCTTATATTCTTGGAACCACTTGTCCCTTATGGATGAAACTTTACAAATTTATATTCTTAGTAAGAAAATTTTAAAAGGAGTGGATCGGCCCTAAGAACTTACTGGGTAGCTTCTTCTATCTCTTCATCTTCTGTTCTCGCCTTATTCCCGCGATGCGGGGTCGGCAGAACTAACTTTTTCCCTTCAACCCTATCATGCGTTTTTGCGACCGGAAGAAATAGGACAGGCCGGCCCGTCGCACGGTCTGACGCCTGTTGAAAAAAGGAAAGAAGAGACAGACATACAATGAACTGAAGGACTGCTTGTCCCAGCTCGGGCAGTTCGTGGTCCACAAGATGTAGGCGCCTGAGCGAAGCTTCTTCTACAACAAATATTTTGAAACTTATGATAATAATTAAGAGGTTTGTCTTTCATAACAATCCATTGATATTTGGGAACGTATTGCAACTTATTATTTGTTCTATTTCTATTCTTCTCTTCTTCTGTCCTCGCCTGATTATTCCCGCGGTGCGGGGTCGGCGGACCTTATTCTTCCCCTCTACTCCCCCTATCCAAATGCTGTTGTCTCCGACAGGCCAAGCTCAGTCATGTCTCTCTTGACCCGATGAAGCCAAGTCATCCTAGGTGCTCCTCTTTTGGAGTTCTATTTCTATTCAAACAAACTAAAAGATGTGGGTTCAGATCCCGGCCATTTATTTCCTTGTTATTTATTAATTAAAATTTCAACGTTGTTGCGTCCAAAAGAGATATTTGGACGCGTTGTTTAGTTGAATTGGTTGTAGAGGTTTGTAGAGGAATCTTCTCAAATGAGTCATGAAGATTTTTATGGGTTTTTTTTTTATTAGCGATTTTGAAAAGATAACAATGGCGAATGAGAAGGATGACTTGTTCGAGATGAAGGTTGATTGAAATGGAGAGATGGGTCATACCTTTCTTTAGGGCAAACCAATCAGGTGTGAGCAAAAGCACCCGGACAAAGATTCGTCCTACAAGGGTTTCGGCAGTCTACACTGTAAAAAAAATGTACATTTTTAATCGTTTTTCATGTACTTTGGTGCTTTAATTTTAATATACTCAGTTTTTGAACTCAAGTTCTTGTACTGGTTTATTAAGTAAAAAAAAAATTAAGCAGCATAAAAAATATGATACTCTTAATAACGTAAGTAATCGAGACGATAAAAGCGTCATACGTATGAATGGAAGAAACCAAGAGCTCGAGTTCAAGCCTCTCGAGGGTCGTTTTTTTTTTTTTTTTAATTGTGTATGAAATTTTTAATAAACCGGTTTATGAAACTTTTAATAAATTGGTTTATGGAAGTTCATTTTTAGAATATGAACTTTTTCATATACCCGAATGTAAAATGGTGTGTAACAGACTTCATATACAGTTTATGAATATCCCTTGAAAATTTTTAAGACACCGTCGCCTAACCCGTTCGGGGAGTGTCGCCGGGTTATTTGGTATGCCTTTTGTTTCTAGATTTTGCAATTTAGTTGTTTCTAGTGCAAGAGTGCTTAATTAGGATTTATGTTTAAAAGGGTATTTTTCTGAATAAGTATTTGTTTAAATTGATTGATGACGAGGGTCTTTTTATTTAAAAAAAGGTCTTTCAACTTTGTTTGTCTGTACCCTTTTTATGGCTGCTCCAGATCTAACTTGACCCTTACCCTTGGTCTGAGCGCACTACAACGTATATAAATATAATTCATTATTTCTTTTTCAATGACAATGAAATGAAGATGATATTAAAATAGAAGATTATTTTATAGTAAAATGCATATCTTTAGAAAAACTTGATTTGTTTTAAATTCCCAAAATGGTTACCCAACCAGTTTCGAACATTAAAAAAAAAAACCAGATCTGATAGAATCAATTAATTGATAAAAAAAAATTTAATATCTTAATTACTTAAAACTAAAATATAAATTATATCTTAAAAGAAAGAATGAGGAAGAAGAAGAAGAAAAGATGGAAAACGAAGTTATCATTTATAAAGTCCCTAATAGCTAATGATATATTAAATTTTTATGGTTTTGGTTTTATTTCTGAGATGTGAGCAAGGCAAGGCCATCTCATTAGAATAAAAGCTTGACGCTCTTAATTTATGAAAATTAATTCAGCCACCTGAACAGAGAGAGAGCGAGGAAGGGCTGGCTGGCTGGCTTCTTGTCCTGGGAGATGTTTTATTGCCCCCCCTCCCTTAGTTTATCAGCAGCCAGCCTCTTATCACGCCACAAAGCACACAGACTGAGCCTTTGTCTTTGCTGCTTTTTCTAAGTTATTTTTTCCTTCTGGCTCGATGATTTATTTCAAGTTAGAAAACGCTTTTTAACTGAGATAAGAGACCAGAGCGGCATTTAGACTTGGAAATGCTCCGGGTCAAGAGTTCTTAACAAGGTCAGTGGAGAGGTGGAGGGGGAGACAATATAAACTCATCGATACTTATTTGCTCTGTCTGTCTTGTCTATTATCTCATTCAAAAGAATCTGGGCCAAATTAAACTATGATTGAATATATTAGATTACAAAAAAAAAAAAAAAAAAAAAAAACACTATAAAAGTGAAACTTTTAACAAAAAAGGTCGACAGCGACCTTTTTATTATTCCTAAGTGACGTCACGAAAATCCTAATTCCTGCACATTCTACGACTCTCAACTAGATGTAGCGTTTCGTAACACTTTGAGGAGTATTTGCAGAAATTCCACTTCGAAAATGAAAAAATAAAAATTTTTAGACCCGGTTGCTTCACTTCTAGTCAACTAGCAAACTTATCCGAGCGATAGCAAATCAACGATATAGTATACAAGAACACGCTTAACCGTCAAATTTAAAAAAATGAGTATTCTCACATATAAGCTATCTGAGGTATAAAGAAAGTTTTGTGAAATTAGCAACTTAATAAAGGCATTATTTATAAAAATTATTAAAAATCAAAATAATTAATTATCCTTGAACTATAGCTCACAGCTAGAGCATTAGCTTCTGGTAACAAAGGTCAAGGGTTCGAATCCCGTCCCATGCGACAAAAATTTATCTAAATTGCCAATCCAATTTAAATAATAAAACGGGGTCTCAATGGCCTTCGATGCCGAAAAAGACCTTAAATGAAATAAAAAATCTCCAAAAAAATAAGGCTTGTGTTCCTAATTTCACCCTTTAAGTTAAGTATCTCGGTCTTAGCTAACTAATTACCATCTAGGCTCTTATTTAATCATATCATTAGCTTAACTAGATGTGAAAAGACTCGAAAGCCATAGTCAAGTAGCTTATCCGAGGAATAGTTAGTTAATTAGAAGTGAAGCAACCGGCCCTTAGTGACTAGATCCTCCATATAATACAATTTAGATTAGGAAAGATTTGCCAAATCTTTATTAATAAACGAACAAAAGACGTAGCACGTTTTTTTCACAAAATGATCAAGTCTACTTCTGAATAAGATAAAAAATTAGAAATTTTTTTGTTCCGGTTAATATATATACCCCTGACCCCAAAAGTTGCAAGTTTTAATTTTTTATCAAAATTTCAAATCGATATTATTAATCTTTGAACTTTTCTTTTAGAGATAATATTATTCATTTAATGTTTTAAACTACAGTATATTCTAATTAATTAAATACTTCTCTCTCCGTATTTGTGTCTCTTTGAATAAATAAAATTTAATTAATAGAATGCAAGGAATATAAAATAATCTATTAAAAATTAAATGTTATTAACCTGCTTTTTAATGGAGGCTAATTTATATATATATTTTTACCAAAAACTCGTATTTTTCGTATTTTGAAGAGAATCCCAGAACAAAATAAGAAACTCTCCTCTCTTATTATATTTCAACTTTTTTTTTTCTCGTTTATTTTCACTTAGACACGATCACAATTATCCTAATTATTTCTATTTTCTATCCAAAAAATAAGAACTCTCTCTAGGCTTTCTATTAATGAATGCTAATTACTCAACACAAATTAAAATATCTTTTTTTTTTTAATGCAAAATCTTATTTCTAATAAAGATAAAATCCTCGTTTGTGATTAGCTAAGAATATATTAATCGAAATTCACCTCAATTTTATACAATTTTTAATTACAATTCACTTCTTACTGACAGGGCTTTTATAACCTCATCTGATGTCACTGTAAGCTAAGAGCCGAGGGGCCTGGCAACGCGGTCACCCAAATCATTGCAGTTAAACAATGCCAAGCGCGGCGAAACCTTGGATGAGTGACCCAGAGGAATCAGTTTTGGGCGCCCCTTCCACAGCCATCGGTATATATTAATTAAATAAAGCATAATTGTTATAACCCTCAGATGCTGAGAGGACAAATTAAAAAAATAAAGAATTTATGAATTTTTATAGTCTGTGTCAATTTGGGGGAATTTCAGGGCCGAGAGTCCCGACCATCACTTAGGTCTTTCGTGTCTGTTAAAGATAATGAATTTATTTGGGTGCTGGAAGATAGGCAACCCAAATGACCTCTAAAGGAAATTTAAATTATACACTAGGTTACTAGTTTCAAATTGTTTTATTATTAACTTTATATTTATTTCGACTCTAGGTGTCGTATTAAGTTAATATAAAACAATTTGAAACCTTTGTCATGGCCCTTACACGATCAGTCAGAATGTCAGTAGGTCCAAGTCTTAATAATTCCGACTGTCAGTATTTTCTTCATCCAAGTATAATCCTACACGTATCATTCAGACTGACAGTGATAATAAAGTTCTTTTAGCTCATTCGACTGTGAGAAACCATTAATTTGTCTTCTTAACTAAACTAACTTGTTAGTTCCGTGCAACGAAGTAACAATGAAAAACAAAAAGAAATCTTGCCCCTACGGGGTCAGTCAAAACGCCAACTCCGCTCCTAATACTGCCAGTAAACTGATCGTATAAGGGCCCCTTTAAAGAAGAAAGTTTTCTTTACATTAATGATAAGAAATAAAACCATTTTCTACCAAACAATCAAATAAATATAAGGTCCTAGCACAGACTTAGAAGTCTCGCCTCGGCACGCTACCAACTACACCAAGCCCGGGGTCCCCGCCAAATAGGGACAATCCCTAAATAGTAGATGAAAATCCTTAAAAAATATAGAAATAAATATATAGATGGCGGTTAATCGTCACAATTTTTTTTTTTTTTTTATTTGGATCGTTTATTTTGAAAGTGGTGTAAGTCCATTTTTTTTTTTTTTTTTTTTTAATTGAGATATCACATAATTTATGCTTAAATTAATGTAAATTTTCTATGTTTAACTAGCTAGTGGTAAATTTCTTAAAACATGTTTTGTACAATTGAAAATTGGTAGATTTTTTAATAAACAGATATTTTAACCTTTGATTTTCTCGAAACAATAGAAATGGACTTATACCACTTTCAAAATAAACGATCCATTTGTTTAAGGTCTTTTTTGGCATCTGAGGCCATTTTTAGACCATTTATTTCAATTGATTGATCGTCACATTTTATACATATATGGCTAAAATTAATTGTCAAAAGACATAAAAAAACAGCTCAATTATTTTCTCTGCATTCTCAGCCAAATTAAAAACACTCTCAAAATTGCCTGTGAATGTTGAAACGTCCGGGCAAAATTTATTGGCCCATTTCCAGTCATCAATTCTAGTAGGAGAGAACTATGGCAAATGCACTTTGCAATACCTAGTTAAATATGATGACGACAGCTAGGTGTATATTAAGCTCCCTGATACCAAAAATGAAGATGTGTCAATAAACCGAAACGTTTTAGGAATTGAGTTATTGAATTATTTGGCCACCTTCACCTAATTTAATTTTGCGTATTTCGAAATTAAACCAAGAGAAATATTAAAAATATTATTTATATTTTTGCAATAAAAGGCAGATATTAAACTTTTTTTTTTTTAAGTATCTCTCTATCCAGTGGATTAAAAATGGACAGTTGAGACTGACTTTTTAATGATGTCTGGAGAGTATAGAGCATTAATTGTTCCTCTGTTATATTTAAATGATTTATAGCACACACCACTCAAGCAAGCAGTCACTTGAATTCCAATTTCACTGCAGTAGAAAAAAAAAAAATAATTTCCAATCCATTTTAAGAAGCCTTTTAATTTCAACTTCATCTTTTTTTTTTTTTATAAATATATAAAGGCCAATGTTTTGGAGAGGATGTCGTTGGTCCATTCACGGATGCTTTGTGATTTAACGCCGATCTTCTCTTTCTCTGGGCAACTCTCCAATATATTTTAATTATCTATAAATATATTAAAATACCATCGAAAGTAGTGAGTGAGTGAGGGGGGGGGGGGAAGATTATAACAAAGTTTCCTTCAATGGATGTTTGTTTATATTCCGATAAAAGTAATAATAATAAATAAACGAAAAAATAAATAAATAAATATTGATTAGAAAATACCTTTCTTTATTTTAAGATATTTGATGGCGATGCAATAGAAAAAAAAAAATTATTGACCTGAATAATTAATTTTTAAAATGTATTTTTTAAGTCCCAAAATTGTTTGAAGCACACTTTACTCTAGTACTTACTTCATTGATAACAAAATATAAATTATTTTTCTATCTTTATAAATGTTATACTTGAATTCAAATGTACCATAATTGATTATTTACCGATTATTTTCTTTAAAAAAAAAAAAAATCGATTATTTTTCGGCAAAAGATGGGATGAGACCCGTGTACTAAAAAAAAAAAGGTCAAATGAAAGAGGGAAAATGTAAATTTTACTAAACTCCAAAGGATCCATTAATCGATTAATTGGAATAATCCATTATTTTTCATAATCGGTTATTTTTTTCCATAATCGAACACCCCTAATGTCGACACAAAAAATCTGGTGGGACGGGCACAGTACACAACTTCCTCTTACTAAAGGTAATTTATTTATTTACAGAAGTAAACTGGCCTTTTCACAGGAAATTAATTATCCTAATGAAGAAATGGCTCTGAGTAAAAAAATACGAAAAAATTATACGTAGTTAAATAGATATAAATGTCCTTTACAGTAAATGAATTATTTAAGATAACATAATATAGAATAAATATATATAGAAATATAGACAGAAACATAACTTCCTCTTACCAAACGTAAGTGCGACCAGTCACACCAGATTTTTTTAATTATTGAAAATCTAGGTCTGATTTTCTGAAGAAGGTGAGGATTTTTTGTATAATCATTTAGCTTCCGTACCGAAAGTTCCGGTGGTTTTTGGCCGAAACCGAAAGCGCGAATTAACCGAAACTTCGGTCTGTTCTTAGTTTGAACATTTTTTAAATTTTCATTTCTTTAGTTAAAAAAAAAAGAACAGAAATAGACTTTGAGAAAAAGGAAATTAAAATTTAAACCTACTTTATAAAAAACTTCGATTGGCCAGCCAAAAAAATAAATGCTAATAACCTTTTAATCATTTAATTCCGTAGTAATTGATGTAAAAGAAAATAAAAAAAAAATGTTTATTTTTATTTGACACACACACAGAGAGCCACACACAAGTGATTTTAATTCAAATATTTGCTTTGTGCGATCTTAAAATAAACATTCGAACAATGTACGCATTAATCTATAAAAGTTTTAATTATTATAATATTTCTTTTATTAAAGAAAAAAAAAGTATTATATTCGCATGTTTTTTTTTTTTTAGTTAAACCAACATAAAGAGGTTATGAAGATCGATTATGTTATGTTGTAATATTTAAAATCTTCCAGTGCTTCCTTGATTACTTCATGGTTGGATTTCAATTTGGCGAGAGGATTTTTTTAATTGGACACATTTGCTCATTTATCTTAAAACGACCTTTAAACGTCATCCTCATACAAAGTAGATTCTTCATGTTCACTGTCTTTTTTTTTTTTTTGATAAAGAATGAATGAAAAAGATTTATTTTATTAATTTATAAACTTTTCTTTAATAGAATGATTAATAATTTTTTTTAATAAAATCTCCTCTGGCATATTAGAAATTTAATCTTGTAGCGAATTTTATTCAAAGAGAAGTTAATACATAAG